>VYZT01047524.1:64858-81418 GCA_013400735.1 Pomatostomus ruficeps
CCGCCGCCACCGCCGCCGCCTCAGCGCCGGGAAACCCGGCCCGGCCTCCCCCCGCCGCGCCCGCGGGGAGGAAATAAAAAATTAAAATAGATAGAGATTTGTGTGATATACATTAAAAAGTGAATATACATGGAAAAGTGTTGTTTCTGCCCGGCTCCCCCTCAGCCCGCCCGGGTCAGACCCGGCCCCGCGCCGCCCTGCCGCCGGTCCCCGTCAGCGCCCGAGAGGGGCCGGCTGAGGGACGGGGACGGAGCGGCAGCTGGGGCGAGGGGCGGGAGAGCGGCCGTGGCACAAGGGGAAGAGCCAGGCGGGAGGAGGCCCGGGCGCTGTCGGGGCGCTGCCGGGCGTGTCGCTCCCCAGAGGCCGCCAGCGAGGGGCTCCCCGTGACTGTCCCTCAGTGACTGTCCCTCAGTGATTGTCCCCCAGCCAGGCTTCCTCAAAGAAAGTCCCTCAGCGACGGTCCCTCAGTGACTGTCCCTCAAAGATGGTCCCTCAGTGAGAGTCCCTGAGTGACTGTCCCTCAAAGATGGTCCCTCAGCAAGGGTCCCTCAGTGAGAGCCCCCGAGTGACTGTCCCTCAGTGACTGTCCCCAGCGAGGGTCCCCGCAAGGGTGGGCTGTGCTCTGACACCCCGCTGCTGGGGACGGGGTGACGGGGGAAGGCGGCTGAGTGCGATGGTGTCTGTCCCCGAGGCAGTGTCACACACCGCTCCCTCCAGCCCCGGGCTCGCAGGAGATGCTGAAGCACATGAGATGATTTGGGAAGCCGAATGATCAAACGGCGGAGAGGCGGGGAAGATGCTCTTCAGGGACTGCTTAGCCGCTCTACAACTCGTTCATGTATTACAAGTTTCTTCTGCTGCAAGAAGCCCAAAGCCTTTCAGTTTACATCTTTGTGAAGACAGCGCTTCAACTGGGATTACGGCGCAATCCAATTTGCCGTTTCCTTTCATCCCACACAGTTACATATTTCGATGCGAGTACAAAAGCACAGCACATGAAAATGGGGCAGTTGTACAAGCACCAGGCACCGCTTAGCACCGGCCAGCGCTGCCCGCGGCCGGCGAGATCCCTTCCGCGCTGTTCCCTAATCCCGTCCCAGCAGGATTGTGGCACAACCACAAAACCTGCCCAGCCGCTGATCAACTGAGAGGCGTTCCCTGCTCTTTAATCCTCGACTTCATACCTTTGATATGCCCAGATTTCCTCTGGGCTGAGGAAACCTGGAGAGGCCCTTGAGCATCACTGCAAAGCCCCTTCACCTCTTAACTCGCACTTGAACTACCCCATTAGTTGCAGTATCTACAACAACATCTGCAAGATCTTTGGATCTGAGTGATCTTTAAGGTCCCCTCCAACCCAAACCATCAGGTTTTCATAGGAAAGCAAACACATTTGTGAAGAATACTAACACACCCAGTACTTGTTTATTAAGCAGATACAAGGTCTGCTTAAAAGCCACAATATAGCAGAATTAGGCTAGATTTCTGAATCCACCAGCTTTTGGAGCTGATTCTGAAAGACATGAACCTGAGAGGGAATTGTCTAGACATGCTAGACATTCCTGTCTGCTTCACCCTCTTGGACTTTAGGACCTGATTAAAAAAAAATCTCTTCAAATACCAATCAGTGAAATGCACTACGTCATAACCCCTTTTGATTTTACTGAAGAAAATGAAAGATGTCTAACGTCAGAGCTGGACTGATCGATGTCTGTGAGGAAGACAACATATGTAGGCAGATATTACATCTTTTATTAGACCTACTGATGTCATGGAAGCTTAGGATTCAGTGGCATTGTTTAATTTGTTGAGGGTTTTTTTTTTCAGGTTCTGCTGCAGAAATGTTCCATTTCAGGTTGCAAATTCTGGTAACTATTGTGCTGTAATGATAGTGTTGCTATAGAGCTACAATAATCAGGCAATGGAAGACAAAGTTTGTAGGTAGAGGATTGTCTAAAAAAAGATGTTAACTCTGCCTACAACTTCTACTGTGGACTGTGAAAAGCAGTTCTAAAGACATTGCACGACTAAAACCGGAGTTACAGACCTTTGCAAGCGGTAATAGAGTGCACTAACAGCACAGGAGGAATCTTGCTTTAATAAAGTGTCTGAATTTTCAAGAAGTGCTGATGCTCTGGGGAAGCTCACAAACTTCCCAGATACACAGTCCCTAAGGATATACAATTTAACTGTGAACTGTGCCCTGAAGAGCACAATTTAACTGTGAACAAAGACGGTGCATTTTCTTCTCTGATGAGATTATATTGTGCTTTTTAAAGAAAAAAAATCCACTTTGGTAGCAATGTTTGCTAGTAAATTGTAACAGTTCAGACTGTTAGCTGATCTGTCATAGGAGGTTTCACTCTTGTGAAATAGATACCCTATTATAGGTTGTGTTTTAAGCACAAGAAGTTGATAGACTTGGGCAGACACCACATCCTACAGGACAAATCACAGTGGGGACAGCGCACAAAACACTTCAGCTCCTGAAGAACTTGAACTATTCCTTAGTGCCACCCTGGTACAAGAGGGGTATAAGCCCAGACACTTTGCTCATGCTTAGAAGTCAAATGTGGGCACAAGGGATTCCTGGTTCTATTTATGCCTGAAAAAGCCACCTCCCACAAAAGCTGCACAGACCCAGAACACAGATACTGCTCTGCCTTTAATTATTGGTAATTAAACGGTAAGAGTCCACCTTTCACGTATGCAGATCCCTTTATCATAAGCAGGAAAAAGAAAAATCTCAAACCCGTGGGGAACTCTTTGCAAAAAAATGCAATATATGGTAAAAGGGATTCCAATCCCTACCTCCATCTTCCCAGGAAAACACCATTATTCTGTGGCCAGTTTCAGACACCTCTGCTGCTTAAACGCCTTATGCCGTCCACGCTGAAGTGAGGACGCTTGCTTAGCACTTAGCAGTGTATATATAGATTATCCAAGCTATTAGCTTCCTTCAGAGAGTGCCTCAGCATAAACAATTGCTCAGACTGAGGCGAGAGCAGCTGGGCACCCAACGGAACAGAAACAGGGAGCGTGCGTGGGGGGAGGTTAAGCATGTAAGATATGCAGCCATCTGTAGCGCTGCCAGCACTGCCGACACACGCCCGTCCTAACAGGCAACACAAAATCTCTTTAAAAGATACTGAAATACAGATATTAAACCACTGCATCTGCAGCAGGGTATGAGCTAAGTGCCATCACCCTCTGTGTCAGAAATCTGAGAATGCAGGGGAGGAGTTGAAGAAACAAAGAAATAAATCATGCAGAAGTAAGTGCAGCAGACGAGAGCGTTGCTCTGAACTCCAAATCCCAGCTCTGGCAGCTGAGATGACGTTGTACAAGATCCAGCTGAACGAGGCCCTTGGATGAGTAAGCTGGAGTAGTATCTTGTATTTTCCTTGAAGATTCTGTCTCTGTGCAGAGGACTGATGCCTCACTGCTTTTGTCTCATCACTGCTGTTGGAAGAAAAGACAGAACCCACCAGGATGGGATTTCTCCAAAGGACAAGAGGAGCGTGAGGCTGGGGAATGATGCTGGAGCAGAACCTGCATTCTCAGACACGTTTGGTAAATGCAGGGTGAGAAAGGTATTTCTTCAGTTGCTGTGGCCTATCCCAGTGCAATTTTCTACAAGAAATGAAAAGATTAGAACAAGGTTCCCAGGGGATGTGGATAGTTAAAAAGGGTCAGATGATCCCAAGCACAGACCAGCATTTCACAGTATTTGTCTGAGATTTTAACACACAGAGGTCTAATATAAATGTTTTATTTAAAGTAAAAAGTGTGCACAAATAAAGGGAATGATTACACAACAACATTCAAGACCATATTCCATATGAAACAGAAAAATAGTAGTGACAATATTAACTAGCAGAGCACCCATAGGAATCCAACTTGCATACAAAAAGGAGGTTACTCCACATAAATACATCATGCTTCTGATGCAGACACGTCTCCGAAAAACAAAACCTACTGCACTGGACTGTTTACACCCAAAGTCCCTTCTGAATATTTATGATAGTTGCTGTATGCTTAACAATGAAAAGTAACAGTTAATATCATGGCACTTTGGAGAAAATTAAAATTTAAAAATGGATTTACAGTAATTTAAGATATTTGTCACTTTGCAACATTCTTAATGGGTAGATATGTAAATAAAAAGTTTTTTTTCTGTGACATTATCTATTAGAAAAAAAACACTTTTGTTTTACTGTTCTGTGATGAGTGGCAGAAATACCCTTCCTTACATAAAGCCATTTTTCTTAATGCCTCGCAGGAAATGATGCCACTGGAGAAACAAGGCTTTTCTTGTTTGCTTTAAATGATTTCCAGGTTAATATCAGTTATGCCCCGATGTCTAAACTGATCACGTGGGTGCAGGAGTACGAGGCTAAACAATCACCATTTTAAAACTGCACGTAAGCAGTTCACTTGACCCGAACTAAACGTGCTGAAGTCATTAGCTGCTCTTTAAAGGAAGGTTCACTCTGC
Organism: Pomatostomus ruficeps; assembly: GCA_013400735.1. Taxonomy (NCBI): domain Eukaryota; kingdom Metazoa; phylum Chordata; class Aves; order Passeriformes; family Timaliidae; genus Pomatostomus; species Pomatostomus ruficeps. Next base: position 69,356 of record VYZT01047524.1, read on the forward strand.
TATTTCACATTTGAAAAGACACCATTTGAATTTAAGGAAACCTGATTTTTAACAGTGAGGAGGCTTCCCTGAAACTGAAGCCCCTCAAATCACTTCCCAGTTTTGAAAACTCAGCCCAATACTAAAGAGTTTCTTATTCACATTGCAAAGAAAACCGTGAACTAAATCTCATACCATGACACCGGTGTGGATTTGTGCAATCTCTCTGCTTGCAGCTGACATGGAAGTGAACAGACATACACCAGAAAACTTGTGCTATGAAATTAGTGTTGCCATACAAGGATTTTCACAGAAAGACAGTGGCCAAGCAAGAGTCTACTAAAAGCCTCAGGTAATGTTTGCCAGCTTGTGCTTACAGATACTCAGATCTGCTTTCAGTGACACTTAGCTTGTCTTATGGCTCTTACATAACACAGATTCCTTTCCTCAGTATCTCTTAATCCCTTTTCCCCAAAGAATAAAAAAAAAGTGGTACATTTGGCATTTCTTCAGCCCAACACATTCATAACTATTGCTTTAACATTAAAAATAAGAATTATCTGTGCTGTATATTACACTGCTTACTAACATGAAATGTAAGAAACACACCTCCTAGTCCTAGTTTGAACCATTCTTCCAAATGCTTTCCTTGAGCCTGCTACCAGCATTTCAGGTTTGACTGCAAGTACAGATCACCATCTCTAAGGGCAGGAGTTAAGGGAGTCATTGTGGACAGCACCTCTTTTATCTAGATATGCTTTTTCCACTGACAAAGTGGAACTCATTCCCAGCAGTGTGGCAGTAAGATAAAAACGGAACCAGGCTGTGGCTGTACCGTGTGCGGTTCTGATGCAGTTAAGACAGCAAGTATAAAAGCAATAAATAGTATGAGGTTCAGTATTAGCTGCCCATTACTGCTAAATTATGCTGTACAGATCTTAACTTCTCGAATTCTTTAATTAAACTGACACTTGATGCCGTGTCCAACCCTTGCTGAAAGGGCCAGGCTAGAAAGGCACTCTTTGTATCAGTGAACAATTCCTAGTGTGAGCTTTGGAGCAAAGTCTACCAATTCTGATATGGAGATTACAGCCTCCTTCAGGATAGGATCAATATTGCCCGTGAAAGCAGCCAGTCTTGACCTATTCAGTGTAAATATCTGCTCTCCTTGCTGTCATTTCAGTCTGAAGGGCACTAACAAAGCTCTAACTTCTATGTCTAGAGCAGGGAAATCAGCTGTTTAGAGAGAAGAGATTTGGAACTGCAGAAGTGATAAGTTCTTATTCGTCTTGCTGAAAAATCTGAAATCCTTGAAGGATAATTTATTACATCGCCTGGTGCAATTTGTGTTCATTAAGCACTGAAAACCTTTCCTTGCTCAAAATGCTGTACTGGCAAACTGTACAGCCAGACCCTTTGTTCAGTCAGGAGCCCCAGAGACCGACTCCTGTATTAAAACTCAAATTTGGCAAAATTGTTAGGAAGTTCTAACATTTTAAATCTGTCAGCTGAAGGTTCAGCGTGACAACAGTCCTGGACAACTATCAATACAAAAAGAAAATTCACACTAGGTGGCAAGGGCAGGATGTTGAGTTACTCATTTTATGCAAGTGCATCCAAATGGAGAGATGTTTATCCATGCAGAAACAAAGGAGTAACAATTGGCACAGTTCAGAAACGGAGAATTCAGACACATTCCTCTGCTGACATCAAAAGAGGATTTATGTATTCAAAGCCTTCAAATTCAGACTGGTCAATCTTCTTCACAATATCACTATTAGGATTAAAAAACAGTCATTAGTTCAGCAAAATTAAAGAGATAACAACTTTAACTGTTATTTTGACTTAAAATTAAAACCTGTACAGTGGACTGCAGCTGAGAACATTTCCCTTCCCTCTTTTGTCCCTCTCTACCTTTACAGTCACCACTGGGTTATTTTAACCCCAATAATGGTACCAAAACACAAAACCCCTCAAAAGCAGTGACTGGGCTGCACTCACTCTCCCACAAAGCAGTCTGCAAGGTTTGCAGTTTTAAAACTTGCCCTAAATAGTCAGTTTTGTAAGAACCTGAAAACATTTGCATATGACAGCTACTGCACCTGCATCAGCAACTTCTCTAAACTTTATTTGTACAATCTGCATTTAGAAAGGGATAAAGAAGAAAGCTGGATTTCGGACCTGATTAAGGTGCATAGGTAACATTTAATATTCACTGTTTCTGTTCACATACTATGTGAATGTTATACAAAACCCTAAAAAAATCCCTAAAATGTGAACAGCAGCAGCTCAATCAAGCTAGAAAGGCCTTTCCCCTCCTCATCCCAAATCAGGGCCTCTCAAGAGTAAGGAACCACAAATCCACTACCAAAATTAAGCACATTATCATGCATTTTATAAAGGCTTTTCAGTCAGAATAACCACACCTGACTACTAACAATGTAAAACACCCAAACAAGCCAAAAAAAGGATCTTCTCTTTTCTCAGCTTCTTAAATTCTACATTACTTACTCATCATCTGGAGTGAGCTGCACAGGTTCATTGGTGAATTGGGAATCGAAGTTATCCAGACCAAATTCTCCTGATATATTCGGTTTAAATGGAGGCACCACTTGCTTTTGCTCCATCTAAGAATAAATGCACTTAGTCACACCAAGAATGAGTTACAACCTATTGAATTATTTTTAAAAAAGGGTGGAAATTACTATTACGTTTATTTTTTATACGTTCTACAATCGTTCTATTAATCTACTGCACTTAGTGTGTGTAAAAGGGATAAAAAATTGTGTATTGTAGTTCTGGTACAACATAAATGAAGAGCTTAAAGTTTTTGAGCTTAAGGTGCTCTCTTAGGCTCAGAACAACTTTTTCAAGCCATCGCTGTACGCAAAGAGACTCAGCCAAGGCAGTGGGCACTCACATACCAGATCCCAATCAACGTTGCGGAAGAAGGGATGTCCCTGGATATCTGCAAACCCTGTCTGAGGATGGCAGCCCAAGCGTTCCTTTGGATCCTGCGCAAGGAAGAAAATATTTCTAAATGGATGCCATGGCCTGCACGTGGGTAAGATGCCAATGTTACAAATCCCATGAGAAACGGAACACCAGAGTTACAAGGAACACTGAAGAACTAGGTTAGCATTATTTATTTTGGAAACTGCTCCAATTCACCCTCTGAAATAGGCAGGAATATATGGAAGCCCTTAACCGAATATTATATAAATGACCGTGCTGCTTTTCTTCATTTTTATTCAGACCTTTTTAAACATACCATAGGTTTCAGGGCAGGCTTGGTTAGACCACTAATGAATTTGATTCTTTTCCCCCACTTCCCCATGCTCCTCCCTGAACAGACTGTGCCAGGCAATCACACTGGGGCAGGAACTGCAGTTCCTGGTAAATACTGTGGAAAGAAGCTTATTTTAACAAGACAATTCCATCTCCCTGTACACACATGCACACACTACCAGACAGTTGTAACAGTGTGCAGTGAATGGTGTGACTTCCTCAGAATAATTTAACCAAATCTGGTTTCTCCTGCACCTCTTTCTTCCCACTCACATAACACTCACGAAAAGCCAGCAAGTGCTTGGACTCAACATTCATTACCCCACGTGCACCTTCTGACTCTCAGGCTAGAGAGCTCCCAGCAAGCAGGGAGCACACCCTGCCTCTGCATCTCCCTCCATGAAGTCATCAAAAGCTGTCCAAGTGATTTGCTAAGGTGATTCTCTCAGAATTAAATAAATCTGGTCAGTTTGTTCAATTCCCCAGGTTAAAGAAATCACTTGGAGCATTTTTATGCCTTTCTCTTTGAAGCTAACTCACACTCCCAGCCTGAGAACCAGGAGCTTCAGATTTTAAGAAAAGTATCTAGAATAGGGACCCCCAGCCGTACTGAAATTCTGCTTTAGTTTCTCACCTTTTCTACCCTGTTTCTGTATGTGGCAGATAAAGTACATCAGCTCTTACCTTGTTAAGGAAACTCTTCAGAACACCTGCTGCTTTCACAGAGAGGGATCGGGGAATTCGGATCTGTTTTTCCAAAATTACTGCAAGAAAACAAGGTTCCTATCAGCCTTTGCATCTCTGAAGTTAGTTTAAAGGTTAAGTAGAAGGAAAGCACTGAAGTGCAGGAACACTCATGGTACTCACCTTGGAAGAGATAATCCTCTGTGTTCTGATCGGGGTTGTCAGAACTCCCCACGATGTCAAACGGTGACCGGCCCGCCATCATCTCAAACATCAGCACACCAAGGGCCCACCAGTCCACGCTGAAGCCTAGGATTCGAGAGAGAAAACACCACTGGAAACATTTCACAACAAAAATATCAACACTTCTGGGGATAAAAACAGACAGAGAAGAAAGAACGAGTTCAAAAATGTAAGTATTGCCAGTCTTTCCAGCCAGCTGAATAAAGGAGAGATAACGACTGTAGCAGACATTACTGGATCATTACGTACACAACAGGAGGAGATGCTGTACAGAGGAAATGCAGAGTTTAAAGGTTGGTGTTAAGACCTCAACAAAGGTTTAGATAATATTTAAGCCTGGTCATTACTAACCGACAGGGCATTATCCAGGGCAGGAGATAAGGCCAAGAGGAACTATGTGAGTCTTAACAGCGGCAAGTCAGTCATTCATGGAACCAAGCATATCTCCCTACTATTCCCTGCTAAAGGAAATCCCAGTAGCCAGGCTGGGGCTGATACAGTCTGGCCAGCCTAGAAACCTTGTGATAAGCTGGAATATCTGAAGCCAGTCTGAAAGAGACACTTGACTGAAATAAGATGGTAGATTAAAAAAAATACATAAAGGCACATCTACTATCTAGGTCTTTTGCAATGAATTTATATCTGATCTATCATTGCTGCCAAATGTAAAGCTCCAAAAGCAAACACAATTCCTGACTGCAAGTATATCATTAGCAGTATCTAAAATAGTAATAAACAATAATAAATTTGGGAGACTCAAACTATTCTTCAAGACTGGTCAAAAGAATTTAAAATGTGGAATGCAGAGTATCTCATTTCCTTTGTGTGATGTTTTCTGCTCTTCCTTTGAAGGCTTTATTTACTTTTTCAGACAGGATGTTGGATTAAGACTGATCAAGTGTCTAAGGGAGATTTTTACTTTCTATTGCTAAACAACTCCAGTAAGAGACGAGGTGAAAGTTATAAAGTAGCAACAAGAAATTCCATTTACCATAATCCTCTCCCCGGAGAATTTCAGGTGCAATATAGTTTGGAGTCCCACAGAAAGTGCTGGTTGTGTCACCGGGCCTCAGACCCTCCTTTAGGAAAAGATGAGAAGAAAATACAATTAAGTGAAGATCCCACACTCCTCTGTTAAGAGCTTCACCTTGAATTAATTTAGGTCTTGAATACCCAGCATAAAGTCAATTCCACGGCAAAGTCAAACCTATGCTCCACTGTCTTGGTAGTGACAAAAAATTTTCCCAAAGGAAATGGGCAGTGCCACAGAATCCAAACAGGAGCAAGTGACTGATAATTTCAACCTCCTTTGAAATCACCTTATCCTGACTCTTTCAGCCAACCCCTCCCAGACAAGTTGATCCAGCAGCTCCATGAAAACATAAACAGTGCATGCAAGTGTAGTCTGTGCACTCTGGTATTTGCCTTTTCTCCACAAGTGCAAGTGAAATGAGTATACAGCCTGTGTGCATTGTGTACAAAGAAATACCTTGAAATTTCACTCTTTAAAGTCTCTGCATCTTTTGCCTTAAAACAATTTCTTAATTGTTGATTTTCCTCATTAGCAAGAAACTAGCTCTTACCTTGCACATGCCATAATCTGTGAGTTTAATATGCCCTTCAGAATCCAGGAGCACATTATCCAGTTTTAAATCCCTGTAGATTATCCCTCGCTCATGTAAATAGTTCAATGCTAGACTGATTTCAGCAGAATAAAACCTAGTGTAAAAGAAATATTCATTACTCAAGTAATCAGAACCCAAACCACAATAACACAGTCTTGGTAGTATGATATTTTCAAGACATAATCCCAAGTATTCTATTCTTTTTCCACAGAGAAGTGGCAAATTGTTTGTAATCATACAAATGCTTCTGTGCACTTCAAAAATTGTTTTTAGTTAATAGTAATGTCTACTGCAGTCATCCCTTCTATCTCACCATCTGAGATTAAGCATATGCACCAAGAACTCAGCATTTGCCTGGACAGCTGGTAGTGGTTGTTGTACAAGAAACACATTGATATCATTAGACATTAAAAAAAGATACCACAAAACTGTTTTTCTAGAAAAAAATAGCACACTGAAGTCAGACAGAGTAATGCCAATGCAAACAACATCTAAATGCTTCCTATTACAGCTCCTTCTTGAAACAAAACCATGGTGGCTTGCAGCAGCAAAAGGAGGATGCAGCTTCGCATTTCTTAAATCCTTAACATCTGGAGAGGATTTGCTGGCTCATCCCTCATGATCTCTGCACTGCTGCAGCGTGTCAGAAACCCACAGTTTTGACGCAAGAACTCTGGGATGACACACACCTGGCATGCTCCTCTGGCAGCTTCCTCTGCCTCTGCATATGGAACATCAGGTCTCCTCCGTTGACGTACTCTATAACGAAGAACAACCTGGAACACACAGGATTGTTAACAGGGATTGTGTGCACGGCTGAGAGGTGTGAGGTGTTACAGGTCTGCTGCAGAACAGTGCCCGTTCCACTCCTCCCTCCCATCTCTCTGGCTCCAGGCTGCTTTCACCATTTCCCCCCTTTGAATAAATTCCCAAAGTTAAAAACCAGGTATACAAAGTTACTCTAGGTAATTCCTTCATTGCTAAAGGAATGTAAGTATTCCTTCCCATATTCCTCATCCATTACAGCTCCTGCTATTCATTACATGTGACTGTACAGAGCCACATCAGTTTCTATGCACAAACCATAAAAAAATCCCCTAAAAATCTAATTTTCCTTCCTGATCCTTTTAGTCTCCTTTGTTTGTGGTTAATACTGTAAGTGTATTACAAATCCTCTTTCTTCTCACTTCCCTCCACTAGCCTGTCACCTTTTTGAAACAGCAAGGATACTGTTTAAATAGACAGTAACTCTTTTATATGTACTTTGTGTTATTACAGTTATTACTGTATAGAATAGAAAAATAATCATTTTCATCTCTATTGCTCAGTTTTCCTTTTGAAAACTCAGATTCTATTTTTGAGTCTTGCTCAGAGATTCATCTTCAGAGAATCCAGACAATTATTCCTCAGTTTTTGTACCTTTGATTTTTGTCTCCCCAAGCCTTTTTTTCCTTCCATTCATCATCCTCTTCTACCACATGTTGTCAATCCTTTTTTTCCGACTAGCTGCACTTCTCTTCCTTTCCAGAATCCTTCCCCCCACATCTACCAGTACTTTACATTCTTCTGCATCTTCCCCATCTGAAAACCTTACATGCACACGGCATTTGGATCATAAAAAACTACAACAATTTACAAAACATTGACTTTGCTACCTAACACTTTATGCTTTAAATAGGCCTTTGAGATGCCTGATAGTCTTATTAAAAATACTTCATCCTATCTTATTACTAATTTATGACCTTTACCTGCTTTCTGTCTGGAAGCAAGAGTGCAGCCCGACCAGAAAGGGATGATTTGAGGCCTGTTCAAAGACGTGCTTCTCTGTCTGAACCCAATCAATATCCTATTTTTTGAAGAAAAGTGACATTCAGAAAAGGATTGTTGCACTTCTTAGGTCAAGTATTAATGACAATTAGCAGAAAGACGTTCAAGGGCTTTGCTGTCCTTGTTTTACTTGCAAGAAATTAAGTATTCTATAGTTCTGAAATGTGAAGCAATACCTGACAGCATTTTTTTTCCTGAATGTCCTCTACTCTCAGCCTCACTGTGTAACCACCTTGGGAACGAAAACACACTGATCTATAAAAGATAAACTGGTGCAGGGAAATGTAAAGTAGCACCAAGAAATGCAGAAAGAATCAATGGTAGACTGAGAAATAAATGCAAAAGCTCTTGGACAGCAAGCCGCAGTCACTCCAATGTTTGCAGAGCAGCCTAAAGAAACCCAAGGGAAATCCTCAGAAACAAGAGGTTTTCCGCAGTTTAATAGTGCGATTTCTGACATGTTTTCACTAATCCTTGTGCAAAACTTTTTAAGATCAGGGTCTGATTTAACAAGCAATTAAAATAACGTGGTGAGGTTTCTTTGTGACAAAACCCAGCCTCGAACATATGAAAATCAGACTCCACCTGGTCACCTGCCTTGTGAACCTCCTACAGAGCAGTACAAGAAATCACGTGTAGAATCCTGACTGAGTGCTGCAGCCCAGACCTGGCTCCCACCTCGTGGGGGACACTGGAGCTGCCTGGAAGAGCTGCCCAATTCCCTGAGAACACCTGGCCCACCTCATCATCGTTGACGAGCTCTTTCTTCACCACTTTCATGGCATAAATGCGCTCGGTTTTCTTCAGTCGAACCAGCAGCACTTTGGCATAGCTGCCCCTTCCAATGACTCGGAGCAAATCGAAATCCTGCAGGCCCAGACTGGAGGAAGCTTTGCCACTTTCCCTAATGCTCATTGCCTGTGGATAAAGATGCACTGAAATGAGGAAGCAGCCTTGCCCCTGGGAGCAACTGCAAAACTCAGCATTTCAAACAACATTTCAAAATTAATCTAAACAAGTAATTCAATTAACGCTTGTTATCTTAAGACTGTGCTGTCCTGGAAAGGAATGTGCTGGGAAACAAAGTGGGCAAAGGAGACTTGGCAGATAAGAAACAAACCAAACTGGGAGAATCTGGAACAATTTCTAAATCAAAGCATATCTCAAGTCAAGGTTCAAAATAAAGCACTGTGCCAGCCATACATGCACGTTTCAGGAGCAACCCAAATGTGCCCTTTGTGCTAATTTCCAGTTTGTGGCAAATTAAATTACTAAAATCTTGAAACTGAGACACAAAGGCTTTAAGATCTCTGATGATCCTCATGGGTTCCTTCCAACTTCAGACTCTCTGTGACTCTATGTACAAAGTTAGCCTGGTGAAGATATTTTACCTCTTTTTCTTCACCAACATGGTCCAAGCTCTCGTGACTCGAAGGATTGTACGGAATCACTGGAGGTGCAAGAAAAATTTATTAGACTGATGAAACACAACAGGATTTTCTTCTGCATTAAAATTTCCATACTGAGAGAAACAGTTTAAATGCTTTTAGTGGAAGTATTCAGAACTGATGGGTTTGTATCAGGACCATCACTCTGATTGCCACAAGAATAAACATGTTTGGACACCACTCCAGCAGAAGCTCTGCTAATTCTAAGGGTTTGGGGTTTTTTGCTTGATCAGGGCATTTAAAATATTCAGCTTACTAAATGTGACTGACAGCCTAAATTCTCCTTTGTTTAGTCAAGTTTCTGAAACTGGTAAGATCTGAAAAACTGGAATTTTTATATTTATATCCCCCTTAGCATTAAGAAGCTGCCTTACTTTTCTTATCCTATGAAAAACTAATGAAGGCTTTTTAAAATAATTTTACTTCAAAGTTCACTTTTCAGCAACTTACAGTAATTTAAGGAAAAAAATTATTGATCTTACCTGATTCTACATTATCTGAATGCACTGATGATGGATCCATAGGCATTATTGGTTCCTGCAAACACAGACAGGATTTTTGTAATAGACTGTCCAAGTGTCAGACACGTTATTTTAGAGTCAATAAATGAAATTAATGACCCCTGAGGAATATAATCTAGCTACTTTTTATCTTGATTGGTCAACATAGTTACTAAAATATACACAATGAAATAAACAACTGCATTCTTTATTTTCCCTGTTTTCTGGAAGTTATGATGTGTTTCCAGAAACTACAGAAGTGACAGCTTGGTACAACAGAGAAAGAAACACAGCAGATGAGAAGTCAGATAAAAAAACTCAAGTCCTTCAGCAGAATATATATTAGTCAAAAGAATTCACAAATACAGGCTTGTAGCTGTCTGCTTTATTAAACCAGGAGCAATAATAATCTCAATTTCTCTCGGGACTTAAAAAGTGGAGATGACTGAATTTCTTGGGAGACAGTCAAAATTTCTGCACTTCATATTCCTTTGCTGTAAATGGGAAATAATACAATAATCTATCAGATCTTTAGAGAATTTACCCTACCTGTAGTCCATTCTGAAGATGTAAAATGGGATGTGTGTACGTACATACACGCTATGTAACATCACTGTGAAGGATGGGGTAGATGTCCCTTATACGCTTACATGTGACACAGGAAAAAACACCAACGTACAAATCAGACTCCTATCTTGCTACTAAGTTGCAACTCTGCTCAGCGAGTCCCAAATTTTCTTGCAAAAATCACAGTAACTATAAAAAATGGTGTTTCAACTTCTGCGATTATTGGCAGGCTGCAGTCTGAAAACCAGCAGTGTAAACTTGTGGGGGGTATTTGTTTGATGGATTGGTTTCTGCTTTTCCCAGGTAACTGTTCAGGACAGTTTTACTCACTGGCTGCAGTGTGTGTCGGCCACATTCGACATTGACAAGTTTGTGACACTTCTTGTGAACGAGGAGTTTGCAGTTGATGCACTTGTACCCCTGGCGGCCCAGGCCCCATATCCGGTCAGTGCAGATGGCACAGTGAGCTCTCTGCAATCAGAAACCAACAACACTCATTAAAGAGCCAACTAAATAATAAAAACCAGCCAGCCACACTTGCATTAACCAAGCTCATTTCCTCATCTCTCTGGAGGTGAGACGTTACAGAGGAAGGCAAGAGAGCAAAAGCTTCAACACCTTAAAGCCCCAGACAACACGAATGGCAAGGTCACCACTCGCTGCAGGACATCCACAAAACAACTCCAAAGATCCGTGAAAACAGGGTGCCTACGCAGGCAAGAGCGAAAACTGATTTAACTAGGGTGCCTTGACAGCCTTTAACCCAGATGAGATCAAAAAACAAAACAAAACAAAAGCTGAAGTTAGACATGAGGATGCTCAAGATGAAGTTTAGTGGAGACGATCTCACGCATTAAGCACACGATACACTAAGCTTAGAGAAGAAGGAGAGATTATCGAAGCTGTCAAGGGACCTGACTTACTCAAATATTTTGGGTTTGGTTTTTGCTGTTGCTGTTTTTAAACACAGCAGAGCCTTCTTGACCCTCAGCTAATTATATTTGACCATTGCTTCCTGAAAACACTCTGAATAGTTTCTTATTTTCAGTCCATTACATGGCACCAGAAACAGGCTGCCTGGAGAAACATCTCAGCTTTCTCCTTTAAAAGTCATGAAAGAAAAGTCTGTGCATCATAAGCAAGTTCAGACCTTTTTTACTCCCAGAAGTTAGGAAAGTGAAAATGTACTTTCAGCTCACAGCCAGCTAATACCAGCATTCCAGTTTGCCCTCCTGCAAGATTTTTAAGGGAACACAGGAGTTCTGATATTATGCTTTCAGAGTACATGTAAAGAGAATTGCAACTAATTTGTTTTGGTTTTTTCTATTTCAAGCTCCTGATGATTTCATCTTGATTAAGTTTCCTGAAAATACAGGAATACCAGAAGTGTACAGACAAACAACAAAAATGAGAATAAAGCTACCGGATAACTTTTCAAGGCAGTGGCATCATCATTATGAAAGCAAGACATCCCTGTATCACGGCTTTAAGTACCCAACAAGAGTCTCACCCTGTTAAATCGTTTGGCTTGGAAAGTGTGACCATTTGCACAATAGAGCTTTCGCCACCGGCGGGCGCCTCGGCGATAAATGGACTCTAAGAGGAAAAACAGAGGATTATATCCAAATACAAACACAGAACTACAACATCTGCTCTTGGAGCTTTCTGCATAGAGGGATTTGCAGAGTAGTTTCACTCCTGTACCTTACAGAAACAGAGGAACATTCCAAGTATCTTTTTCTTTTTTTTTCTAAAGTTTTAGAGAAAATTTGAAGTAGAATATCCTGATCAACTCGAAGTTAATTGTGATTTTCCGAAGTTAAAAGGAACAGTGAGTCAAGAGAAGGGAAATTGTCCAAACAATACGAGCACTTGCGTGCAAAGTATACACACACACCTCAC
>VYZT01047526.1:0-60866 GCA_013400735.1 Pomatostomus ruficeps
CACGTACACACCTTGACAGGCATCAGGTAACCAAACTCTTCCCTTTTCAGTCTTGCAGGCCCGAAGGATTTTCCTCATGCCAAAACTTGCCCTGTGCCTCTTTATTAAAGCTGCAAGACTTTAGCTGGAGGAGGGAGGCCTCAGAGCTTTTATTGCGCTTTGCAAGCCCAGATCACATCGATGGCACTGACTGCTCACAACTTTACACATGCAAAGAGCAGCTGAACATCAGAGGCTGTCTGGGACCCGTAAGAGAGCAACACAGCCCCCTCCACCAACTACACAGGGTGGCACAGGATAGTGACTTTGCTGCTTCAGTAACATAGTATGTCTCAGCATCAGGACTAATTTTGTTTCTTATGAGGAGTTTTTAAACTATTTGCAAAGATAATTGTCCAATGAGGTCATTTCTATACTAACCCTTTTCTGGAATTCACTGGGCTAGAAATGTGGTTTCTTCAGTGCAGCACAGCTCTCTGTTTATTTGACTCTTAACTATTATTATACTTGTATTTATTATACTTTTATTATTTAAAAAGGAAAAAAAAGCCCAAGCATCTCCAAGAGCTACTTCTTTCCATGGATTTGTGTCCCATACTTCATCGACTAAGGAGGCAGAAGTTCCAACACGAGCTTTGGCTGCACTCTGGGGGTTTTGGGTTGTCTTCCTACACAAACTGCCTGGCATTGAATAAGACACAAGCACATGCTGGGAGCTTTTCCTCAGTGCACAAGTGTTTCTCCCTCCTTCCCCATGCTTATTTTCACACTACTTATCAAAGTAAATTTCCTTCCACCATCCAACAGGCTTAAAAGCTATTAGGGACATGGCATGCAGCATGATCATGAAACCTCTTGCCTGCAAGAACAAATCTATTTCTCCCCCTGCTCCACCACCCCTTCAGCAGCCTCATTTGCTGGTGTCTCCTTTAAAGGGCACACCACAGATCACCAGGTTTGGCTAACTGAGTTTTATTTTGAAAACAAGTTAAAGACCGTATGAAGCTTGCTTACAAATTAACAAGTTTCATGTTTAACCTAGGGAAAATAGGAACAGAACACTCATGAAAAGGTAGGAAACATCCTTAAAAGTACTTTAGCGTGAGTCTTGCGTCATTCAGGGCTCCAAAGAACACACACCAGCAACCTTGTGCTGACATACACTTGACCTTTGTTGCAAGCACACAATTGCAACACCCTGAATGTCTGTAGCTAAAGTTTTCCCAGCAGGTTTTCCAGCTTGCTTGCACATATACTGAAGTGCAGCTATGAAAATATCATTTATACACGAACATCTAACCTGTATGCATGTGAGGCCTTACTTGATGTTCATGATTGCCATGCACCATCAAAAATGGATTAAAAAAGCGCAGCTTTGGAATACAGCAGTTATATTTTTCGTTTTACATATAACGCACTTACACCAGGACTAATCTGTAAATTAAGCCACATGCAGATGAAGAAAAAAAAAAGTATTGTGTATTTAGGAAACTTCCTTTCAAACAAATTATTTTATCTCAATCCAAACATTCACAATAGCAGGAAGCTGGATCATAGCATGTTTACAATTGAATAATAGCTCCAGAAACAGTAAAGCATCCTCCCACTGTATTAAGAAAAGATCCTTTAAAAGATGAAAAATAAGATTAGTACAAAGTCTCTTGATTGAATTAACCTAAGACAAATGTTTTGGACACCTATAGTGCATATTATTTAAAAACAGGTTTAAACAGGTTTGTTCATTTTTTTTCAAATCTGTAATTATTCTGTAAACATTCCTACTTTTCTGATGAATCAATGCTCAAAATTTGGCCAGAAGACAAGTCAGTGCCCATGTCATGGAAGCTCTCAAGTGGATCTGGGGGGAGATTTTCCAGCCTTTTTTTTTTCAATGTTACTCCCTTTTTTTCCCTGTCCTGTATTTTTTCTTGCAAACAGAAAAACAACAACAAAAAAAAAGGGAATGGCAAAGTCCTGCAGGTAGTGAACACTCCTGGCTCTCAGCTGGGTCAGCCTGACTCATGGTACATGTTGGATGATGCCCATCATTTAACAAATACTCAGGACTGGGATTTCAGACATTAACAGCATGTTAGATCACCTCTGGGTCTCCACTCTGATCATATGTATTGTGGAAATACCCCCCAGAATTTAAGTAAGCAGCACAATATTGCCTTTAAATGAAAAGGACAGAAAAGCATGCTTCTCTGCTCATATTTCATTTCTCAGCCGTCTATTCTATCTTTGGAAACAGCACTTCAAGTAAAACAGATTAACTTTAACTGTAGTCCCCTCCTCTTAAAAATAATCCAGTAGTAGCAGAAGAAAACACAATACTTTTAGACAAACAGGTTTATAAGGTTTATTTTCCATTGCACATACATGGATTATATACAAGTTAGTAACATAAGTTACTTCTTAATTTTCTAAAAGATTGTTACAGCAAACACTTGCCATTTTAAAACATCAAGTCAGAAATCAATCTCAAAAAGGTAAATATGACAATATCTTAAAAACAAAACAAATTGCACTTGGTTAGGAGAGTCAAATACAGGTTTGTCTATATGCTGTAACAAACTATATAGCAGGTAATATTACAGTTAGAAGTAGCTCTTGCAGTCCATTTGTACATTAATAATTTTTTCAATTTTACTTATTTAAAAACTGGTGGATATTTCAAAGATTTCCTCTTCTTCCTAGTACTCGAGATTCATCACGTGAAATGCACTAGCAACTAAGTCTTTATACAACTGCTATTCAAATATAAGAAGAACACCACACCTGAAAATAAGGAGAAAAGTAAAACATATTGATTTTACATGTATCATGAGATGAGAAGTATGGAAGGTGTTCAGCAAGAAAGCCCTGTCCACTACTTACATAAAAGAAGATTTAAAAAATAATCACTGCACACAATACAAAGGGTGGGGTCATACTGTAATTTTTAAGTCTCCTGTAACAGTAATATTCCTCATTACTGTTCACAGATGAGTGTCTCCATGGCAAACTTGTTCTCAAAGTGTCGAATCTTTCGGCAGTTGATGGCTTCACGCTTCTGAATTCCTGTTGTGTTGGTAAAGAACAGAGTGTCAAGAGAAGAAGGGCTGAGGTACATCAGAGACAGCAGTTTTATGTCTGCTATGAGAAAATGTTACCAGAAATCAGAACCACCCCTCTCCAACCCCATCCTCCAAGGAAACACACACAGGCACACATTCAGATGTAGAAGATCAGTTAGCAGGGAATGATCCTGAAAGTGTGGTGAACCAAATTCCAGTACCGGTTTAGTGAAAGCCAACCTGCCAAAACCCCCCACTGGCTAGCTTTTAACCCAGATCACTTCCCAATCTCCCTCTCTGTGTATCTGTAAAACTACTTGTGGGGATGTGAGGGAGGGAACAGCAATGGAATAAACTGCAACAGGAAAAAAAGAGTGGACTTGTAGTATTTAAACATTATCTTGGAATCAGAGAAAGACAGAATTTAATCAAATTTTAGGCAAACTTATGCTCACTGCCAACCTATGCTCAAAATTTATTACTACAGGATAAACATACTAAATTTTTAATTGGATTTTGCTATTAAGACCTATTAATTTTCAAACATCATTCTAAATTACTTTCATAAAATATATTTCTTCTCTTTGTTTTCCCAAGCAGTCAGGACTAACAATATGACAGAAGCAATTAAACTGGTTTGGTGTGCAAGTGCACATGCAGATTAAACAACACAACAACAAATCAAACAACCAAAAAGCAAAAAACCCCAAACCACCAAAAAGCAAATCTGAGTAAACATTTGAATGCAAATTTTAAGGCAATATTTAATAGCTTTTCAAGACTTCCAAATAATGTCCATGAAAAAGTACCAAGCACTACAATCTTCCTGTGAAGACAGGCCTTACTCACATTTCAGTGACACAGATAGGAAGACAGGGAACAATGTATAGATGGCTTTAATGACAAGAAGAACCTGCAATTCTGTACTTGGACTAAAGGGCTGAAGCTTCTCCTCTATTAAAGGTCTTTCTTTGGTTTGGGGCAGGATGGGTAGTTTAGGGTTCAATGTTGAAGAAGAGCATCAATGAAAGCCTGAACTCCAGAAAATACACATACAGACACACTCACACCCACACACAGATTTTGGCACTCCCAGCTCACTGGGGCCCTGAGCACTTTTGCACCATGACATGACTTATTTTCATACCCACACATGAAAATCTCAGACACGCTGAGGCCCACAGAGCCCATTGCTGCAGTAAGCAACCCTTGCTTTAATTAGTCTTTTCTTTGGACACACTCAGGCATCACTGAAGCTTTTGCCAACGCACAAGGCCACAGGAGGAACACTTACCTTTCATGGCTTCTTTGCGTTGCAGTTTATAGGTTTCCTTGCCGCGGCAGAGGCGGTAAATAAAGAATCCCAGCTGATCCACATTTTCAATGCGATCAGTAACAATCATCTGCTCATGGATCAGATACGACTGAGGCAAGTATGTTCCAGCCTGTTGAACAAAAATGTAACAGCTCTGTCAAAAGCCATCTATTCATGGCCTAAGTACACAAGAAACACTTTGCAATGTTCTTCTTCAACATATTTTCGAATTATTTCAAAATATGTATTATCCACAGATTTTTATTCTAAACGTGCAAACTTCAGTACAGAAACATTGTAACAATTTATTCAAAAAGGTCACAGAACTTCCACTGATGCTAACATCCACTGCTCTCCTGCTACAGTAACAACAGCCTTCAGCAGGTTTTTTTTCCAGGGATACCCACTGTCACAGGTCAGTTCTGCATTTATCATTTAAAGTTTTCACTAAAGCCCACCAGACCTTAGTGGGAACAACTCCCAAGCAGGAGTTGGCAGAGGCATGATCTACATGGAGATACTCCTGCTGATGAAGCAGGCTGGCTGCAGTCCACAGGGCTGGGAAGCCTTGAACTTACTCACAGTGTGGGTCACTGCTCTCAAACCAAAGCCAAGACGAGACCCTCTATCCCTGTTATTATGGTGACTCCCGCAACTGCTCATGTGGAAAGGCATTACAAAGCCATGATGGGACATCAGGCGTTTCTAGGCAATGCACTGAAAAAGGGGAGAGCCACGATGACATGCAAAGGCTTCCCAAGCCCTCTCTAGTCCCTCCAGTATTATTCTGCCACAGATGAAAAGATGAAGGAATCTGCCTCTGTGCACACCTCACTGTACAGAGCTGAGGATGCACAGACTTAAAAATACTAAGAAATCCTGTTAAGAGTGGTTCTAATTTGTTGCGGTATAGAAGGTGTTCCTTGCTTTTAAAAAATAAAACTATCACTTATTGCAAAAATAAGTTCAGCTTCTGTTGTGAAAGATGTGTTTTTTAGTGACAATAAACAACTTGAAATTTCCACTGCAAAACAAGATAATTTTTTCAGCTCCAGTGACATGTTGAGAAGCTGATTAAATGCTATTCTTCTCAAAAAAGAAAGGAAGGACTGTATAAAACTTTCATTTTAAATTTTGCATGAATGAATGAACTATGAATATTTTCTTCAATATATACTATGAAGAAAACAACAGCAATCTTTTATTCTTTAAGTAACAGCTTAGCAAACATCACTCTCGTAAATTATCCCACTCATTATTTTGTAATTAAATCTCTGTAAATTACTGTATCTTAATTCCTGGTCTCTCGAATCTCAGGAGGGAGCCCCGAGGGAGTGCCAGAGCAAAGCACCAGTGCAGGGAACTGGCAGGGTGGGTAGTAGTGCTGAGGACTTGGGGGGCAGCCTGCAAGGACAGGCCTGGGTTTGTGCCTTCCAAACCACAGGACCTCCCAGACCACCCCCCGACCTAGCCTTCTCAGTCCTCCCTGGGTGGGACAGGAGGAGAGGAAACTCAGTGCAGGAATCTCCTCTGCCCAGTTGCTGCAGGAGCAATTATCCAGCGCTGGGATCCAGCACAGCCACAAATATCATCGTCTTTGAGACATCCTGTGCACTGTGTACAGTTAAAATTAGCCAGCTGGCTCAGCAGCGGGAACGAGGTGGATGAGGAAATATCTCTGGGTTTCAGTTTTGTTTCCCAAAGAAACAAAGGAGGCCTTTCATGTCTGCACATTGAAGCAAACTGTATCAATATTTAGAAATGTGGTTCTTTAGGCTAAAATTATGGTGTTTCTTAAACACCAAAACAGTCCAGAGCTCCTTCATTTTCATAAAAGGCCCTCTGCATGTATTCAGAGCTCATTTTTTTTTTGCTGGTGCAACCAGTGTGACTGCAGGACAGTATTTACTTACATTGTATATCTGCAGCATAGTTTTCCAAATTCCAGTTACAAACATTTAGCCTGATTTTCTGTGACATCAAATGCCCACAGCTTTTTGTTAATACAATGAGAATTAAACAGATGTCTCATAAAATTAGGGCACCCACTGTTGGGGACAATGATCAAAACTGTTTGCTTTTGCACAGATTTTCAGTTAAATGCGTGATGCCTGGTTATCCTCTTACTTGTAAACCAAGCATATTTGATTCAGTGCTAATGACAAACCAGGAAATTAACAGATTTTATTAGTGA
Organism: Pomatostomus ruficeps; assembly: GCA_013400735.1. Classification (NCBI taxonomy): domain Eukaryota; kingdom Metazoa; phylum Chordata; class Aves; order Passeriformes; family Timaliidae; genus Pomatostomus; species Pomatostomus ruficeps. The sequence goes on from VYZT01047526.1 coordinate 6,569, forward strand.
AATTTGTGTGATCTAAAAATGGAAAGAAAACAGCACAGACAAAGTAAAAAAAAAAATGGGGTCACTGAGTTTTACAGACACCACATCATCCTTATGTACAGGAAATGAAAATATTGGTTAAATGGCCAATCTCAAAATAGTAAGCAAAAAAGCAGCAGAGGACTTACTTGTGCTAACATTTCACAAGAAATTTATTTACATATACAAACCACTTAGAAATGGCTAAAATGGTTCCTGGAGTCCTAATTCCAAAGCCTTCTTTGAAAAATGCAAACCCAAAGACGATGTAACAGTTCTAAAGTTACAGAAGCCCAGTAAAATATTAAAACATTCTCCCCGAATCTCAGACTCTCTTCCCTATCTAGACTGTTTTACTGTTCTGTGAAGAAACTAGAAGGCCAAAACCCAAGGTAAATACTATTTAGATCTGCATTAAAAGCATAAGTTACGTAAAGTGCACAGCAGATCCAACACATCTCATGTGTATCACCCTCAAGCCACTGGATCAAAGTGGGGGCCAACCTTAGGGACCAATACTTTAAAACATGCCCCTGCTAAAAGGATTTCCCAGTCTTACCTACTTCATACCTCTCAGCTAACCTGTCTTAGTCTAGTGCACACATGCTTCACAGAAACTTTAGTCACAATGGATTATAAATTAAAAAACACAGAGGCTACTATCGAATAGTCCAGCTACACCACATTTACACTATTTCGTCAGCCAAAGTTATAGCACTGAAGCAAAATCAGATTTTTTTGCCTTCCTCTGAATTAATAATTCCTTCATGATTGTAGATGATTAACTAAGTAGGTTATAGACTTTCTTCCTCTTTGCAAAGACCTCTAGTAATCGTGTGCCTTGTATGAATGTTGGAGTTCTGTAGAAGGAATAAAAAAAGTAATTTGTTTTTCCTGTCTTAAAAACAAATTACTTGTGATTTAATCATACCTTGATATTGATGAGCAGCTCCAGGAAATTTTTTGGTGGCATAACAACTGAAGTGTTCAGAGGAATCACATAGCACTTATCCAGGCTAAGGTCAAGATAGGCAGTGAGTCTCTGTTGAGAAAACATTTATTTTAATAAAAATAACATCAAAAAATTGACAAACAGACATTTCTGAACTGCTATTGCCTCCTGCTTTTCTTCTAATTACTCATTTGTTCACTGTAAAGTCTGTCCAACAAACTCCAATCTGAGGGTAGGTAAATGCACAAACAAAGGGCACCTTGATGAGAGTTTGTATCTTCAACAGGGATTTGGGCAAGGCAGCAGGCCATGAGTAGCCCAAATGCACTACAGCAAGGAAACTACAAATGTGTATCTGAGCTGTTGTGGAAACAAATGCAGCTTTCATTTATGCATAGTGCCTGCATTTTCAAACAACAGGGCACAAACCTGGCTCTAATCTTCATGCTTTTGTCTAATGAGGAAATGCTGCTGTAAGAACAAAACACAGAAGGAAAAAAATATTGCTACAGATAATGCACCAAAAGTAGTCTTAGTTTCAAAAATACTACTGACTTGCAAGGTTAATAATTATTCATAGTTGAATTATTATTTTTATACAGTACCTGAACTGCAGTATTTGCCATTATTGGCTAAAAAGCTCAGGGAATTATCCTGATGAATCCTGTAGCTCTGTTCACTGAGCTGTGTTTTACTGCACCTGTTCTTGCTAAAAAAGACATTATCTCTAGCTGCTGAAAGCTCTGAGGCTGTGGAAGCATATAAAATACTGAGCACCAGGAGCCCAGCAGTCAAAATAGCGCCAGGACAGCAATCATCAGTGCAGCTAATCTCAGTACATGGAGCAAGTAATGCACCTATGGCAAATGACCCTTGCACTGACCTTTAGAGCAAAGCCTCTAACTTACTAAATCAAAAAGTAAATTTCTAATATTATATTGCTCTTACTTGCTTCTTAGATGCTGCTTTCTTTTTTCATTTTCTAGTTTTCCCTCTTTAGAGTCTTTAGTCTTCTTAACAGAAGCTTCCTAAATATATTCTGAAATATTATTTAAATTACATAGCTTGAGCAAGCAATGTTTTCCTCCAAATCTGGCTATGAATATTTGATAGATAGCACTTTAAACTCCGAAGTTTGCATAAAAAAATAGGACACTTCCCTATTCTTTTTCAGCTTTGCTTAAAAAAAGCTGTTCAGCGAAGTCTTCAAATGTTCACAGAGATTTAGCTTCCTGAAAACCAGCTGTACAACATTTCATCGCCATCAGACAGCTCCAACCACGCTGATACAGAAAAGGAAGGCTTCTAATTGTTTTACAGCTGCTCTTAGCAGTGAGAGCTGTAGGCCTGTCAACTGCCTTAACAGAAATTTATTACCATGATTCCTATCAATCAAGGTTATTTGTCCAAAAAAGGAAGACACAGCTAGAAGTGCTTTGAAATCCTAGTTCAGTGCCTCTAGGAATCATAGTAGCCGCCTGTGGTGCACAAAGAATTAAACTCTGGCTTCCTGTGGCATCTGGAAAATGAGCTCTCTTCCATGGTCCTTCCCATTTGCTGCTGCTTTGGAGTTTTGAGCCATGCTAGGAGCGCACCTCTGGGGGTGCTTGAACACACCTAGTGACATCAGATGCAATCAGCCCCTCCAAGCTGATGTCAAAGCTGTGACAACCTTTTCCAAACTTCCCTCGGCACCACAGCAGTCGGTCAAATTCTCACCCAGTGGACTCAGCAGAGCAAGAACAATATTCTCTTTAGTTTCTCATACCAAGGAAAGCAAATAGGTCTGCGATTTTTCCCTTTCTAAAAACAGAACTGCGTTTGCAAACGGTGGTTTACACACTACCCGATGATGACTGTGTCATGCTGTACTTTATGCCTGGTTAGTAACTGCTTGCAGTCTGCTGCTGATCAAAACATTTCTGCTGCCTCCCTCGCCCCTCTGCTTCCTCCCCACCGTAATAAATACGGAGTGTATTTATCAGGATGACTGAGGGGGAACATTTTTCAAGTTTTAAATGCTTTCAACTTCTTCAGAGACATTTCTCACCCTGTGGAAGTCATGGACGATATCAGCAGGATCGCTATCAGCAAATTCAGGGACTGGCACGCTGATAAACTCAACATCTTCCTCTTCCAGGATCTGAATATTCTGCTCAATTGTGTGGTAGCGAGCACTCTGAGCCTCTGCCCCAGGCTCAGGTAAACTTAAGCCATCTTCAATGTACTTTATTCCACAGAAATACACGCCACCCTGCTAAAAATAGTAAACAACCCAGCAACAAAAAGATCAGTAACCTAGAAGTTTAAAAGTAATATTCTCAGAGCACTGAAGAGAAGAAAAACTAGTCAGACTAAATGAAATTTTTTGCCTTTAGTTTGATTTGTACACCAAAGTAGGAGCCAGTTGCTACCTACAACAGGACCATGGCTAAAATCTTGATTACACTTAACTCAGAGGGCGTTCTTCCCTTGAATTCAAGGAAAACAGGATTCCATAGGCAGGTTCTTAAAATCCAGTCTTACCTGTATTTTTAGAAAGACAATGAAGTTCCTACATATACATGCATGCATATTATTATTAAATTATGACCTAACTGTAGTCAAAATTACGATTAAAAACATTGAAACTGGTCATCCAAATCACCTTTAAAAAGCAAGTCTAACTCTAAATTTAGTTCTGTTTGCAGCAGAGGGTTCGACTAGATGACCAAGACTTTCTTTCCTAACTCAATTATTCTTTGAAGTTGCTTAGTTTTACAAGATTTTAAGAGTCTGGAAAATCAGTTCCCAAAATAATTTTTAAACAGTTTTAAAAGACAAAAAGGTAAAAAGAGAAATTAAAACAACCAATTTGTGTCCTTTCGCCGCAGTACGCACAGCAGGCTACCTAAGTGAAGTGTAAAATACAGTTCTGAATCAGTGGAAGTCATATATCAGATTTACAGGCCAGACAGTAAGTTCTGATGGCATGTGTATATGCATAAGCTCTGTATTTTAGAAATATAGAACTTACGCATATACACATGCCATCAGTTTAAAGTTTTACATTGAAAACTTGTCTTCAGTTAGCTCAATTCCTGAATGCTTCCTTTAGCGCAGATCTGACTCATAAACAAGCAACACAGGTTTGAATTAAATGGCACTTTCAGTTTCATCTCACTGGCAGGTGAAAGGTGGAGCACCCAGAGCTAAGCACGGGTGAAACGTGCATTAGAAATGCAGTCGGCCTTCAGCTTCTTAGCTCGTTAATCCACCCGGATAAGCTGTGCTGTTTAAGCATCATCGTTTGCAACACTACTGCTACTCTGTAAATTTGGTTAATGGTATAGTCAAAGAGACTACAAACTGCAAGTTCAGCTAGAATTTCTCCAGTTTAATCACTTGGCTTTCCACATTAACAGCTACTAAAATGGGGGAAAAGCAACAATCCTGCTATCAAGGACAAGAACATGAATTTTTACCTTATAATTAGGTGCACTAACTAGTGGGCTGGAGAGATTCATGTTTTGCTTACCCTCTCCCTTTCTGGTTCTGTGGTCTTGCAACCCCAGCATTTTCTGAAGCAGAGAGGGTGTGCGTGCACCGCTTGGGCAACAGCCCAGCACATCCTGCACTGCCTAGTGACAACTCCCCCCAAGCGAGACAATATTTAACTCAGATCCCCCATGTTTCAGGTAAATGCTCCATTTCCCTGGCACCGCTGCCTTCACAGAGCTCCTCTTGCAGCAGTGCCATTTGTTAAAAGACTGAAAATACATTTTTGTTAGAAGTCTAATCTTGTCAGTGTGGATTAGACTTGACAGAGCATGTTCAGACCACAATGACTGTGCTTTTCCCAAGTCCCCTGCAGGGCCCGTATTCCTCATCCGTGTGGAGGCTAGGGAAGAGGAGAGTCACCACATTGCTTTGACAAGCAGTCCCTTTCCTGTACATTAGCAGTGCCACATGCATTAGGAAACCTGGGATCAAACAAGGAGGCTCTCAAGGGGTTAATTCACCTCCAGTATCTGGCACTGCAAGAGAAAAGAGAGCAGATAAAAATCTGGAACACCACTGGGGTTCCTAAACCCAAGTCCTATTTAGATACAATCTTTTCTCTGCAAGGTGAGGTTTTCAAAAGTGTTGCTCCCTTTTAATTGACATGTTCACTTCTCCCGCCCTCTGCTGATAGGTAACTTCAGAGAAGGCCATACACTGACCTTTAGAAAACCTGAAGTTTGGAAAGAAAAAATAGTTTACTTTCTTTGGTTTAGTCTGTCACTCCTCTTCTAAATGTAACACAAAGAGAACAGTCTGTTGCTCCTCTTCCCACAGAGAAAAACAGCCCTCTCATAACAACTATGTGACTTACCTGGAATGCAAAATATTTGTACAGATAGGCACCACCCAGGAACACACCAGCCAGCATAAAGGCCAAACCAAAGCACATGCACCAGCACCAGGCCCTTCTCTGTCCAACAGGCACGGCATCCTCAGGGTCCTGCAAGGCATCAAAGGGACTTTCAACACACTGTTCCCAAGGTAGGTAAGAGAGCAGATATTTCAGGCCCAGCAAGTACAAACATTGCATCCACTAAAAAAGGCTGTATGTGCTTTAACACAACTGTTTAGAAACTTACTTTATTTGGTAAAATTTAGAACAAGTCTATTTAATTTGAGGTTTAGTAAAACTTGTACTATCAGTCACTTTTAATGCCATGGTCACTGACAAAATCAGCAGACTTGAGAAAAATATAACAAGATCTCCTGAGACACCTAATAATACACAGCGAGCCACTTCACAGGCTGCAGACAGAAAAATATCCATTCTCAGGCAACCTCCACGCAACAACAGCAGAGCGAGGAAGTTAACTCAGAAAGGTCAGATTCTTTTTTACCTTCGTATATGCAATACAAGTGAACCTGAAGAACCAACAAAAGACCAAAGGTAATAAAAGCAGCAAAATATATCCTTTCCTGTGTTGTTCCATCGGAACAAAACAGCCTTTACCACAACTTGGCTGGCAGAATAGTGAGAGTGGGAATGAAAAAAAGATGCTTTGTAAGTTGTTGTTAAGGAAGCTTTCTGCCCTAAGACAGCATTTGCCATGCCTCTATCTGCTGTTCGTGTAATACTAAAGGAATGACAGGATGTTTCCCCTTTAGGGCACTAGTTTGCATAACCATGCAGTCCCCACAGGCATCCTAAGCAATAAACTGCTGCTTGCAAAATCCTTCCTCTATCAGCCACAATACAATGCTTTTTCCTCCCCCAAGTGTTTGCATAACTCATATCCAAAGAAAAAAAAGTAAAAAAAAAAAGAAAATAAAATCCAAATTTGAGCTACCCTGTTCCAAACCACGATAATCCTGGGAAAACATACGAATTCAAATAAATACAAAGAACTTCATTACCCCTTTGCAACCACAAAACAGGAACACAGAATGACGACCAGGGCAAAATCACTGTGACCGAATGAACAAAAAAACACCAAACCAAACCAGAAAACTGAGGAAGAGCATGACAGAAGCACTTGAGAAGGCTTTGACAGCTATAGCTGTTAGTCAATGTTCTGCCTGATGTGTTGGGCCTTTTTGCTTTATTTGCTAATTAAGATGATACCCGCACTTGAACAAAGATGTGGGTATAGTCCCCAGCTGCCTTGGCTCAGTTGGGAAGGAATTCCCCTTATCTGGCTGAAGCCATCTAAGCAAGTCTGATACTAAAGGAAAAGGGGACCCTCCCTGTAAATGGTGGGAGAAAGTGGCACTTCCTGGGAATGACTCAGCCATCCCAGAGAGGGATAAGTAGCATTTTGGAGAGACTTCTTTCCACTGATTATAGAGGGAAATTCCTTGGTTAACAAACTAGTTACCTAATTCATATGCAGCTAAAATTAAGTGCTGTGAAACCCACCTTTACAATACACTGCAATTATCTTTCATGCAGAAGTGGCAATGCAGCTTCTTTGCCAGGCAACAGCTGCCAAAATATGATTCAGAAATATTTAGAGTCAAACTGAAGATATTTCACACATTTTCTTTTACTTTACCTTGCTAAATACTGCAGTAAATCAGATTGTGAAATCTCCATCTTGGAGGTTTTCAAGCCTCAACTACAGAAAGCCATGGCTAATCTTGCTTTGGCAACCATCCTGTTTCTAAAGGGAGGCTGCAGCAGATGACTTCCAGAGGCCCCTTCAAACCAGCATTTCTGGGATACATTACAAGGGAAAGTGAGATCGGCAAAAAAACATTTGCTGTGGACTGAAAAGGCAGAACGTAAAGACAAGAAGCAACTTTTAAACACTTTTAGAATACCAATCAATTAAGGAATTCAGTGTAAAAAACTACAGGATTACTAGCTGCCTGATTTTTACCCTGGCTCTTTGCAAAGACTGAGAATAGGACATAATACCCATGCTAATCTAATTAACTCTCAGGTCAGGTTGAGAGTCACTGTGGATTCTTCTATAAATCATTTCAATTATAAATCTAAACCAGGTAAACCAAGGATTTTTATTTTTATGTTGCCCTGTATCATTAGGTAACTATTTCCCTAGATATTTCAAAGCATACAGGACACCTGATAGAAACTTTTTATAATAGCTGTCATTTAAACAGTTTCAAGTTAAGGTCAGAAAAAGGGATAGCAAACTGCTTCTGGGATACAATATCAAAACATTCCTTAGTGAAGAATATAAAGAGTATCTTTATTCTTTCCTAGTGCTGCTTTTATCCTCCATACCTTTTTAACTTCAACCAGAATCATACATTAGTGGAATAACTGCCTCTTCAATTTTTTTCATTGTTTTGTAGGTTCAGAAAGACTAAGAAAACATGCATCTGGGAAATGGTGCAGAAGGCATACAGAGTATGAACACCTACCTGGAAATGGGGATTAACGTCAGATAAATTTTCCACGGGCCACAAAAATAATCAGCAAAAAAAAGAGTAACTTTTATACTTTTACCATGCTAGGAAGAACCTGAAGGACAAGTTTATCAGTATTGTACCCTAAATAATTTTGCTTTGATATATGAGATGACGGATGTAAACAACAGGTTTAATACAACTCTTTTGTCTCTTACCACCAGCTAAAGGCTATCATTATTATTTCTGAAGATGTCCCTAGTGGTGGCACGTTAAGCTATTTTGTATTTGTAGTTGCCTATTGCATTGATTTGTCCCCAGTCTACCAAAACAGCCCACCAAATTTAGAGCAAGAGTTCAAGCCCAGTTCAGGCTCTTGCTCAGGAGGCTGAATGAAAGCACAGCATCTCAGTATAGGCAGAACCTGAAACTGACAACACTGAAAAGATTTTATGCTATTGAAAGAGAACACAGAATTGATTTCCTAGTCTGAAAACTAAGTATATTATCAAGCAGCTTAAACCAACTTAAATTAAAATATTATAAATAACTTACTGAAGCTAAATTATAGTCATATTTGTAGCTGACCCGTGGGTAAGCTCTCTAAGCTTTTGTACTGTTGCCATGACAGCTTAGTTTGGGCTGTATTGACCCAAAAGAATAATTTGTCCCTTGCTATATAAATCTGACCCTCCGGACTGCAAGAGAAGGAAGTGCAATGAATGCTCACCCTCCTTCCAGGTGACTCATGCTCTGAAAAAAAACCCCCATTAGGTGAAAGCAGATTCCCACTAAGAGGGACAGTGCTGAATTAGCGCTTCTCTCCACATGGTTACAACTGCACTTTGTTTCCCGGCAGCAGCGCTGGCTTCTGAAGCCAGAGCACAACCTGAGACTGCAGCCTCAATGACTAATTTTTCTCTAGGCCAGCTTTCCACTGCCAGAGGTGTTTCACAAAAGAAGGCATCATGTACTTGAGGTGAAGAGTGACCTCTAAAAATACACCTCTCTACTTCTGTGAGCAGTAATAATTAATCAATACTGTCCTGGTCCCTTTCTCTCCCCTCTTCTGCTTCATCCCTGCCCCATGTACTTTCAACTCCCTTGTGAATCCTCAGCCTTAAGATGATGCCACAAAACTCATCTCTGATGCAAAATGCCTTAGGAGGAACCGGATGCAAGCCCAAAACTGGCTTGTTTCCCCTGATGAGCTGATTGTTCTAATTGGAAAACATTTGATTAGCCTATTTCCCATGGATAAGACATAAAACAGAAGCATCTCTCTGCCACTTGTACACTAAATCCTACAGTCTTGAAATTGAATGGTGCAGAACTTTCCAACCTGAATAGCTTCAGGCTCTGTAGTAACAATTTTCCTTTCATATAGAAAACAAGTATTAAATTCTCTATTATTTGAGACTAGCAAGATGCAAATCTAGAGTCTTCTCACTAAGAACTGACAAGATGACTGCAGCTTTCAGGTCCCTTCATGAGTGACCACGGGAACGAATGTAAAGTTGCTGTCTTCTTACTAAAACCATGAAACACTTCTGAGACGGGCACATGATACAACACACTCTTTACCAGAACACCTCTCAACTATGAAGAGATTTTCACAAGAACATCTTTATGATAATTAGCATTAACTGTTCTGCAGTAGATTTTTTTTAAAAAAGTTAATAACCCCTTAAACCTGCAAACAGTAGCAGTTATTAATGGCTAGTGGCCATATACTCTCTTGCTCTTTTCAGTTCAATTTTAATGCTACTTTTTTTTTTTTTTAATAAATGCTGAATTTTAGAATGGCCAAATTCATGTTTGGGGTAATATCACAAATGTATTCTAAGAAGCTCCAATACTGATCCACAAATGTGTATAATTAGACTTGGTAATTATTACTTAGATTTTCCCCTTGTGGCTTTTTGTACACAGTGGAATATAATTGCTTTAACATTATAAAAGTAAAGCAGTCTATAAACTTACAAGGCATATGTCTCACTCTAAAATGAGTGAGAAGATTATCAGACCTTGTTCCTTTGCAGAAATTAAGGACACATATATCTAAACCAGATATGATGGACAACATGCTGTGAGAAGTCCAGAATACTGTATGACCACTGCACAGCTATGCAAAAGATAATGTCCCAAATTTAAAAATAGATACGACAGCAATAAAAATCATTTTGGGAGGGGGAAATGTCTTTCAGAATGAACAGTCTTTGATCCACAGAGAAACCGGATGCAGAGCATTACTAAGTATTACAAATATTACTAAAAATGTCTGCAGCATAATACACAAAACGTTCCATAATTATGCATGTGAGAATAACATCTAATACAGATACACAAACACATATATAAAAGCTTACAGTTAATGTGGGCAGAACTGGCTGGAAGCTGTTCAGAACAGTTTTCCTCCAAGGTCCTCTGCGTGCCACTTAGCTCACATGGATGGACAGAACACAGCGGGGCAGACTGAGCTTCCTGAAGGCAAATATTGACCAACTGCAGCTTTAATTAGTGGAATGGGAAGAAGGGAAGTTAACGATGACCCCCTAGAAGTGTTGTTTAATGAGAGAGGCTAAAAAGTCTTGAAATAAAATACTGACCAATGGCTCTATAAACTGAATTCTGTTGGTCAGGCTCGCCTGCTCTGACTTGTAAATCTGGCATCTGTAGAAAATCCTCACAAAATGCAGTCAATTTAAAATGAACTTAATTTAGAAAGAGCTCTGCATTCCTTCGATGGTATTCCTGCCTGAAGACTGCTCCAAGCCTGGTATTCTATTTATTACTTGTTGCAGATGGGAAATTAAGGCAGGCTTTTGCAAGACTCCTCACTTGGCAGATGCTGCGAATCTGGAAGGCGATCATACTGATCTGCCTCTAAAGCAGGAATTTTATGCTTACTAATAAACTTAAATTTATATTTTACGTACAATCATCTTTTAACTTGCTAGTTGGAAAAAAACCACTCCATATACAATAGATGCTTCGGAGATTTCTCGCTTGTCCGGAAAACAAGCTATGGCTGTTTATGTGCAGTTGATATCTGAACATTGCAACCCTTCAGTGCCAGCACTGTCAGTTCTGTCACAATGAACAGGGACTTGTTCATCTGACCAAAAACTCTCTGCCTGAAGAACAGCATAACAAGACCTTAGTTTTGCTGCTGTTTGCTGTAGTCACGTAGCCTGAATAACCAAGGAGATTAATCAATTAGAATTATCTATTAGGCAGCTGGTATTATTAACCTCTTCTTGTACTTCTCTTATCTGTGTGTGGTCTTTGAAATAGTATTGTAAATACAAAATCTTTTAGACAGCACTAGGAAATCCGTAAGTAAGAAGAAACTACATTCCAAGAGCTTTACAAGTTCAAAGTCCAAGGTCATTTTAATTAGTTGAATGCTACCTTTCACAAAATAATGGGCGAGTTTTATTAAAACATAAGGTGTCTGTCAAATGACTCATTTCATTGTTCAAACATTGCAACTATAACAGAATAAAAACATTAGAATAAGCAGCCAGCTCAAGATCATCTTAAAAAGGGAATGAGTGCTGGTGGGTAGGGAGGTAGCTGCAGCTGCATGTATTGGGAGAGACAGAGGTGAAGAGACAACAAAAATTGGAAAACAGGCAAGAGTAGGGGAGCAGGAAACAAAACTTAGAGAGAAACATGTTAGAACATGAAGAGTTCAAATTTTCTGCAGGAAGTAAAGGAAAATTACAACTGTAAAGTGAATGTTAAAGACATGAATCAGCAGTTCATCCACAGCTACGTGATAGAGGGACAACAAAAGAAATGTGTTCTGAAGAGTTATCCAGCAACTTCTAACCAACGTGAGTAATCCTGATTTACCTAAACACTGCCTTCATTTCTGAGATAAGAGACTGCAAAACCTGATGGCAGTCAACAATTAAAGAGGATGGGTAAAGAAGGAAAAAGCCTGTAACTATTCAAATTGCTGCTTTGGTTAAATTTTGGAGTAGCATTAAGATTAGTCACTGTTAGCTTTGGTCTTACATGGACTAGAAAGTGACAGGGTACTTAAATGGCCTAGATGTTGTATTTGTAGACCAGGCAAAGATCTTTTATCAGGTGATTCACATGCACTTTTGGCTATATCCTTGTCCCAGGCTGTCTACAGCAACTGCACACCTAACCACACACTGTATTTGACTGTTTCCTTCAAACTGTATTCCCCAGATTGTTCCTCTTCTCTGTCTAATTCCAAGATCTACCAACTTCCTTCTCTGGCCCCTTATCCTATGTCTATGTCCCCTGTATCTCTCCCCACCCCAAAGCAGAGTTCTCCAGTACCTGCCACGTGCAGAGTCACTGGGCACACCTTATTTTCATTTCCTCCCTTCATCGCTGTCCCGAGATAAACCATTCACCACCACACACTGGTGAAGAGGAGCTTGGCTACGGCCGCAGAACTGCGCTGTACTTTGGCCTGCCACATCAACCAGCTCAGCTCTCCTGTGCCTCTTGGCCTGCAGAGTCACTGTAAACACTCAGGGCCAGAACTGCCCTCCTGGGTCTTTTTCCATACAGATATTAGCGACACAGGATCTTAATACCCTCTTATACTCCTACTGAACATGAGGAAACACTTCCTTTACTGTATGACCCAAACACTGGCACAGCTTGCCCCGGGATGTTGTGGAATCTTCCATCCTTGGAGATACTCAGAAGCTGACTGGAGGTGGTCCCAAGCAACCATGTGCAGGTGGTCCTGCTAGAGCAGGGGAGTTGGCCCAGGTGACCTCCAGTGTCAGCCATTCTGTGATACACATCTACAGTATTTAAGTATCACTAATACTATACAGGGTGAGGATTAATAAATAACTCTAACCACTTGCTTCATTAAAGAAAAAACAAAAAGCTTTCTGGAGTGCTGGGTCTGTGCTAGACATGTAAAAAAACTCCACACATCCTTTATTTCCTTTGCTTTGGAGTTTTATGACTCTTCTGCCTTCTCCCCACCACGAAAACTTCAACAAAACCTACAACATTTGGAAAATGTCTTGCCTCTAAATATCTGGATACTTGTGGCGGAAATCAGGTTTATTTATAAAATATATTAATGTTGCTTAATTTATCTATACATTTTCATAAATTAGAATGATGGAAATTTATTCTGCATTCCAGACTTAGTTTTCTCACTTATTTAAAGAAAAGAGAAGTGTTCTGGTGCAAATTTGCAAGTCATAGACCAAAACATGCAGGTGGAGAGCTTGCAAAGCTTTCTGGTAAGAGGGATTTTTTTTTTAAGTAAAACCCCTCAAACCTAAGAAGTCATATGGGACATTCTTCAGAACGCATTTTGCTTTCAGAAAACAAAATCACCACACCCTTTATAGTTACAGCATACCAAACATGGCATTTCATTAAACTGTCCCACTTTGAAACACGCTTCATTTTTAAACACTGCCAAAATAAACCCTTTACCCATCTGCATTCTTTGACTTACAACTGACTTACATTCTACCATAAAAACTACACTAAATCAGTCTATAACTTTAATGCAGTAGTTCACTCATCTTTATCCTGAATTAGATCAGTGTTTGAAAACAGGAACTTAGAAGATTCCTATTCCACTTAAAATGGATCAATACTAAATCATCTCTTTGACCTTGATTGTTCCAGTTTCTGTTTCTTCCTTACCCTGCTCACTTCTTGTATGAGATTTCTTTTTTCCTATGACTGCCTGAATCTCAGACATCGGTATGATGGAACGCTATGTGAATTTAACCTAGATTTCTCTCAAGGCTATTTTCCCAAGCGGCGTTGGCTCTTTCACCCAAGAGATCTCATTAGCATGCACATATGCACCACTGAGCCTCGGAATTTAATAACTCTATTCCCAGTTCAGCCACAGATGGTATGTCATCTCAAGCAAGTTACAAAGGCTGTGTCTCAGTTTCTCTCAAAAGCAGAATCCAGCATCACAGAACCCATTTGTGAGGTCTGCAGCCCTGCTTCAAAGGAGGGTGGCCTCTGAAACCCGTCTAGGTTGCTCAGGGCTCTTGACAAGTCAAGGTTTGAAAACCGCTGACACTTCAAAGCTTTGCTGGGTAACTTCCTCAGCAGCATTCAGTCTCCTCAAGACTGAAAAATATTTTGCTTCTATCAGTTAGAAGCTTAGCTTTTTAAATTTATGACCACTGTCTTTTCAGTCACCTCCCTGGGTATTGGGAGGCTGCTGTGAAATCCTCCCTGCAGCAGTGTCATCTCTGGGTTGAACAAACCCCACTCCCCTGGCCACTCCTCACACGGCATAACTTCCAGCCTCTGACTATTGTGCTGGCCCCTGATGGACTCACACCAGTTTGCTGCTGTCTTTTTTTGGATCAGAAAGCTCTCAGCCTTCAACTAGTGTCCAGCTGACTGTCCACCAGAAGCCCTGGGTCTTTCTCAAGCAGAGCAGCTGCCCAGCTAGGTGGTCCCCTCTGTGTCCTGGCGGCTGGGATGCGTCTGCTCCAGGTACAGGACTTGGCATTTGTTATTTCTGAGACTCAGGAGATTTTGTTCAGCCCATTACTGTAGCCTGTTGGGGCCCTTCTGAATAGCAGCCCTGTCCTCAAACACATATACCCTGCTAATATATGTATTAGTGAATTAGAATGCATAGTACCTGTGCAGCAAGCACAGTTCTCTGAGTGGAAACCATTCTATATGCAAATACAGAATAGCATTTAATTGTAGCAGTTATGAGTATCAGCACAGGAGAGCTGACCTTGAAAGGCTTATGTTTAATTACACCCTCTTTCTAGACAAAACTGTTGTAACGAACTAAAGGGCTTTGGTGCAATAAGACTATTCAAAGTCTGAAGTGGAGCACACACTCCGGCACCCAGCACCTGGCGGTATCACACCCTGCAGGATCACAGACGCTGGCCAGCATTCAAACCCCTTACCAAAGAGAGCTTCCCAAAACTGCAAACCTCAGGCAAGACAACTCAACCACCCTGTGCAGCAGCCTCCAAGAGTCCTGTCTGGCCTCACATCCTGCCAAGGGTGCTGCATTTTCAAATGTGTAAATGCAAGAGTCTTCTATTTCTGTGTAGGCTTTATCTTTTAAAATAAATATATAAATAAATAGGCCTTAGTGATTCAGCAACTATGTGAGATCCAGCCCAGAGATCACTGACCCCTCCTTGTTATGATCTCCCCAGCACACTCTTTTTTTACAGTCATTCCACCATCTCATTCTACCCACAAAAGAGCAGAAAGCTGCCATCAAAGCAGGGGTTTGCTGAACCCTAGGACAAAGACAACCAGAAATTAACCAAGGATTTGCATTCAAGGAACTATACTCTTAAAATGCCTGTGGGTTTTATTTTTATGTGTGTATATACATATGAAATGATATGTATGGCATACTTAATAATACATAAACTTTATAAAAATATTTGTGTACACACACACACACACTGACACTATACGGAAAGGACAAAAAAGATATCAATTTATTTTTTCCAGGATCTCTATAATAACTGTTGGGCAAATACGACTTTTGCATTTTTTCATGATGAATTTTGTACAGCTGTTGCACAGAGGACCCTTGCTTGTAGGTGGCACATGGATCACTCAGAAAGGACCCAGTGCCTTTCTGTATGTTTGTTGTGGCCCAAACCCTACCTAGGTCACATGTTGTCTGCCACAAAACCATTTCTGACTTCATTGCAGAGCTCAATCTTATTAATTATCTCATTCCTTTGGTTCACCACATCTGTAAAACTAGGACAGATATCCGAATTTTATAAATTAGCATGCTTTTCATCTGTAGATTCAAAGTAATTTCCACTGAGGATAAAAAACAGTACATAAATAGTAAGAAAACGGATGTTGTATTATTCATACAGATCAGTAGACTAGAAGCAGATAATGCTAACCTTTGTCAATCATAGTATAAGGGGAGGATGGGGAGAAAAAAAATATGGAAAAAAAAAGGAATCTGTGCAATACGTAACAAAACACCTAATTATTTATCCCAGCTGTAGATGCATTTTAAAAAGGTCATAATGTTTTTGGAAGTAGAGAATAAAGAACATTTAAAATTACTAGGACTTAAAAATGCAGTATTTGCTTTTGAAGATATTTCCTGAGTCACAGAGAGGACTATTTTTCTTTTTATGAAGAGCTATCTGATGTCTGTAGCTACTGGTTACTGCCTAGAAAATATGTATAAAGCTGAAAAATATTCCAAAATCACAACTGCAGAACAGTTAACTGCAAACATTATTGAAGGTACATATGCTTACCATTCATATATATCCCCCAAAAGACCACTAGCATCAACATTTACTAAAATGCTAATAAGGAACAAAAAGGAAAAAACCTACACAAATAACAAAGAAAATAGATTTGAAAGTAGAAAATAGTCTATAAAAACACAACTGTTAGATTACATTTGCACCTGCAAACATTTCATTAAAATACTTAACAGTATATTAAAACATATATACGCGTTATATTTTGAAATTAAACTTTTCTTGAAATAAATGTTCATGTGTTGGATTAAATATTCATTATAATGGAATGAGTCAAAACCATTTCCCTTGAAAATACTGCTGATTCCAAGAAAATTTTCTTTCAAATTATTTTCACAGGAAAGCTCAGCATTTCATTTTGATCCACATCTTAAGAAATTAACTAATTTAACTTGATCTTTCCCACTGAACAGAACTTTCATCCCAACAGCCTTTGTTTAAGTGGTATCCTTCACATTACTACGCAATGTTAATATCTAAACTAGTTTCTTGAACCTTATCAAAAAGAGTATTACAGCACAGAAGGACAGGAGTGAGCAGAAAAAGTATTTATGGCATTTACTGTAAAGATACATTACAGTGCAGGATAGTTTTTCTAGATACTGCACTAAATAAAGCATCATCTAATTACAGACTTTTCCACATGGTGATGTTTAGGGGGAAAAAAAGCTCTCCAAATACATTGTTAGGGCAAGGGGTCCCAGCTAAGTGAAAGTTTGCGAATCTGAAGAGAAACTATTTAGAACTGCAGAAAGTATTTGTATTGTCTCTCTAGTCATCCCTGCACTGAATTCACATGAGCCATTGTATGGTACAGCCATCAGCTCTTGCTCAGTCAGCCAAAAACGTGCACGATACAAACAACTGACGAAGCAGCTATCACAAAGGTCTGTCAGAACACATCCTGTTTGAAATATTAAATATCATTCTTCTGGGAAATGGTTGTATTTATCAACCAAAGCTTTGTATTTTTTATTCAGGTCGGGAAGTAATGAGAGACAGAAAAGGAAGCAAGATACGGAGCACTGACAGAACTCCTCTGTCCCACAGGTTTGTGTCCATTGCTGGAGGATGCGGATGACAAAAGCTCCTCCAGATCCCATTTTGAACTTTGTAATTCCAAATCCCTAAACTCACTTAAAAATAGCAAGAGATTGTCAGAGGAGCACCACAAACTTTTAGGGATCTTGGGTTTTTGGTACTCTCTCAATTGCTAGCAGACTTTAAGCAACAGCTTTAGGAGCCGAAAGTCGCAAGACCCCAGTTACCTTATTTTCAGGAAGCTGCACTACTTAACCAGTAGCACAAATTCATGATGTAAAAGGATGCAGGGGAAGATACCAGCCACAAGGCTTCTTTTCTTAGGAAGAGTCCCTCATTAACAACACAAATATCGTTCAATAGAACTCAATGTACCCTAATTTCTGGTTTTGGGTACCCATAAAGTCAAACAAAGTAACAGAACGAACCCTGGGTATGCTTTGTGCCTGCAACTGGAGGGGTTTAATCTATGGTTTGGTGGATTTTCATTAAAATTTTAGCAACATCTGGGAGAAGGGGGAGAGAATTCACTTTGTTAGGATTTTTTAGTTCTGGTCCCCTTTTAAACAATCATGTCTTAATCTCCACAATGCTCTGACAGATAGCAGAAGCTGGTTGGTTTAATGACCTAGTTGCATCACAGAAAATAGTGGAAAATACAAAGATTGCTCTTTCCCCAGCGGCAGCTGGTGAAAGGCCTATAGAAATTTGGCTGGAGAAAGCCTTTAAAGGAAATATGGAAACTCCTGCAAGGAAAAAAGAAATGAAAAGCAAACAAAACAATCCTAAACCACCCAGCTACAGACAGACAGGTTCCATAAAGCAGGAAAACCTGCTTTCCTGACAGCAAAATAATAAGCAAATGTGGGTATAGTAACATATATATATAAATACATATATATATATAAATACACACACACACACACATATAAATGTATATGTGTGTGTGTATGCAAAAAACCTGTGAAGTTAACACCTTTATTTCAGAAACATCTAACATCAATTACACAAAATCTGATGGTTTTTCTAAACAGCCAAATAGTGCTTATTAGTTGTTGCTCAACAGTATTTCCTAGGTGGATCCCTTGACTCTGTGTTAAAAATGTCTATTTTAGTATACTTCAGGCAAGATTAAGCTAAAGTGAAAAAAAGAAGGTTAATTTTAAAGGTCGGAGTCATAACGTTCGTATAAGGAATAAATGCAGAAAGACGCTGCTTTTGAAATTCTTAACATTTACACTTTCACACTGAACTCTCTGCACATGCAGTTATCCAAAGGTCAGCCACAATACATACGTGTAAATCCACAGTTTCTGTGCACAAAGCTGGATGTGGCAAAGATGCGCTATGTTGAGAATCCCAAGGAGAAAAAGTTTTAAAAGGTTGCCACTGAACCTAGCAGAAAGGAGCAACAGACCAAGTCGCTGAGGGCACAAAGATCTTTGGGGAAGGCTTAATCTACTGAATGGTCTTTACAAAATGTCTGAATACTTCAGCTATGCTCAGAACCATCTTTGGCTCTCCAAAGATCTGTTGTAGGGAGAAATGTTAAAATACCGCACATAGTTTGTTTGTTTATTGGGAAACTGGGTCATAAAACACCCTATTGTAAAGGCAATGAGCAAAATGGAAAACGAAATGTGGTCTAAGAACCTTCACCAGGAGTATTCTGTATTTTGGCCAAGAATTATGGGGTAGAAGTACCATCCCAACAACAGAAACAGAGTTGTAATGGCTGCCTAGAGTAATTATGGAGACACTTTCACTATGTGCCATAATACTGAGCAGCGATTTATGCAGAGACAGGATTAGTACTCTAGATTTTTCAACTCCTTTTTAAGTAACATACTCCAAAGCATGAGACCATTGCCTTCTGCAAAAGCTTTTTTTTTTAAGCTGCTGTTTCTGTGACACATCCCCTACTCTTCTTGCGTCTTCCTGTCTTACCTTCCCTGATTAATTTCCGATTGGCATCTACATCAGAGGTTACTGGGCAAACTTCAGCAAGATCAGAGTATTTCTATGCTATATCATCAGAATATTTTAGCTGCAAATGCTCTTTAGTAAGTCCTTGGAAGATTATGTATTTGAGTAATCCTGCAATGGCAGAGTGGCAGTCTTCAAGGCACTGTGCTGGGAAAAGCAGCAGAACAAGACTGTCAAAGAATTAGCCCAAAAGCTCATTCCATGAATTTTTATTTCCTGGACATTGCAGAGTATTTGGCTTTATTCATTAATATTAACCAGTTCACTAATACCTCTAGCTCAAATATTTTACGTTCTTGGTAATAAAATTGTGACAGTGCAATTCTGCTGATCCTCTTCCATTTCTTAGGGTTTTCCCTTTACTTCAGTCCAGAATGCCTCCAAGGACTTTGTTGATAAAAGAAAGCTTCATAAAATATTGCAATATTTTTCATGTTTACACTTGTGATCCAGATTTATTTATTTTCCTACAGAAACAACGTAGGAGAGGGGAAAACAAATGTCCCATATATGCTGTTTTGGAGATGTGACCTTTTTCGATCTATCATATTCACTCTTCCAATATACATTCCCATACTGCCTTCAAACCTCACTTGAAGCTAAGGGTTTTCCAGCAACAACGTGATATGAATAATACATTTGTCAGATGTGGTTTATTTCTCCCCTTTCCTCCGAAGAACTGCAGAGGCAATTGAAGTTGGGGAGGGGTGGGGGAAGATTTGTTTCTAATGCAGTTGTCTTAGAGAAGGCAAAGTTCAAAGACTGTATCTTGCAGTTACCTCAAGGGTATCAAGTTTTACAAGGGCCCTCAGTTCCTTTCCTCGCCCAGCCTGAGATCTGAGAATAAGCTCCCAGACTTGAAGAATCACAATACGTCTAGAGCTACATGGCGTTATTTGTTTCACTATTGTTAATCCTGCACGGATTGCGCAGCCTGTTCTATAAAAACATACAGACAACACTACTGTACCAGATCTCCTTTTATTTATGCTCTAAAACACAAAAGCTCAAAAAAAGCTTACTCAAGATAATTTTGCACACTGTTAGGAGCAGGTCTGCAGTTCTGCAGACAAAAGACAGAAATGTGTCAAGGGGAATCTCAAAGACTCGTGCCTCAAGAGAGCTCGTTTGTTTTTGGAATTTTCATCTGTACTGAGCATCCCCTCCTAGCATGCTATTTTAGGAGTGTTTTAAGCTTCATTCAGGCGTGTTCATCCCCTGACAACAGTGCAAGAACTTTTAAGTAGCTACTGTGAGATCAGACTGCCTTTTGACCTGGTTAATAATGTTTACAAGTCTCATTTCTAGGCAAGGAAAGCAAAGTTAAGGCAGATCTTGTATGTCATCCTCAGCTGCTAGAATTTACAGTTCTGCATTAAGGAAATCATAGTCAAATAACACGCCTCCGTCAGTATCTGGACAGGGTCAGGAGGATTTGTTCCCCAGTGTACAATTAGCCAGATGTATTTTGTTTGTTTAGCAGCAGAAAAACAAGTCCAATTTGGTAGGCTATCTGGAAACAAACATCATCCAGGGCAGGTCTGGATTCCAAGGCAATAAGAAAAACCGGTTTTCTGGAACATGTAGCTTGTGTCTTGCTTATGTGCTTGGTGTCAAACTGACCACCAAACTTGGGCTCAGGAAGGAATTCTACAGCTTAATCTGGGCTCGGGGAAGCCATTACTTCCAAAGAATGGCACTCCTCTAGGAACACGGAGCACCTAATGGATTTCCCATAATTGCAGGCAATCTCAGTAACAATACTGTCTCATCTGTTGCGGCACACTATTCTACAGACTTAAAACACTCTGGTCAGAGTTTTATTTGAAAGCGCAGTATGCTCTATAGAAGTGTGAAATTTCACCACTTGCTGTATCAGGAAGATGTCACTAGAAACACCTTTCTGGTTCCCCTTGGCTGTGAAAGGACAGTGGATTCTGCTGGTGAAGAACCTGGCACCATCAAAATCACAGCAAAACCTGCACCAGGGCACAGTTTCATGCTACAAACTGAGCAGATACTGTCCTCCTAGGCAGAAATTAATCACAAAGATTTAGAAAATTAATAAACACTATCACTTATGAAGAGGCAATCTGGTAATTCGGAGGCCTGATGCACAAGGGATTGTGAAAGCAAATGAAAACAGCAAGACGCTATTTATGTGCAGCTGGCCATTTTTCAAGTTTTCATTCCCTTCTGAAAGAGCTTAGAGCAAATTACACTACTCCTAATTAAAACAGGTTTTGATTACGGGAGCATAGAAATTGCAACCAAAAACCTTTATATTCTAGGCAGTTTTGCACTTCAAAAACTTTAAAAGCCGCTGGTGTTTTGTTCTTCGTTGTTGTTGTTTGCAGAGGGGAGGCGACAGCAGCGCCTGGAGTTTGGGTGCTGCTTTGGGGCGGGGGGGGGGGGGGCAGCTCTTTGTTCCTTTATTTAAGCCAACCAAGTTCCGAGGCGAAGTTCTCCGTACCACACAACCACCAGGCTCTGCGAGCACGCTGCGGCACAAGCGCGGCCGAACCCCCAACTTCACCCTCCCAGCGCTCCTTTGCCCTGGAGCATCCGGAGGCCGGGAGCTCGCCAGCAGCCGGCCAGACCCCGCCGGGCGGCCGAGGGGGTCAGCAGCGGAGGAATAGCAGGCACGACCCTCCTTCTCCTCGCAAACCAGCTCCCACCGCCGGCCCTGCACAGCGAGGGGCTGCGGGAGCGGACGCACCGCCGGCCCTCAGAGCCGCGACGGCCGCGATCCACGCGCTGTGGGGGCTTACAAAAAACCACCCAAAACAAACCCCCAACAAAAGCCCCCAACCACACAAACAGAAAAACGGAGCCATCACAGAGATCCCCGGAGTCGGGAGAAGTGGAGCCGTGAATCTCGCTCCCTGTCAGCCATTTTAGAAGCGTGAGGCGATGGGGCGGCGGGGCGCACCGCTGCGCAGCCTTGCCCCGGCCCGCCCGCGGGTCACTGCCGCGGGCAAGGGCCGTACAAAGCACGGCAGCGGCCCCACCGCGCTCCCCTCCCCGGGTAGCCCCGCCGAGCCGAGCCGAGCGTAGCAGAGCGGAGCGCCCGGCGCTGCCGGGCCGGCCCCGCAGGGTCGGTGCCCCCGCAGCTCTCACCTTGGCGTCCGGCGGTACGATCAGCACCTGGCTGTTCTCCTCCTCCTTCTTCGCCGCCTCCTTCTGCGCCAACGCGGAGTTGAACGACACCTTCACCATGGCTGGTCCTCAGCGCTCCGCACGCAGGAGAACGAGGACGAGAAGCAGCCCGGACCGGCGGAGCTTCGCGGGCTGCCTCCTACCTTGCCACCCCCCTCGCTGCTGCCTCGCCGCGACTGCCGCCCCCGACCCCTTCTCAGGAGGCCGAGGAGGAGGAGGAGGAGGAGGAGAGGAGGAGAAGAGGAGGAGGCGGTGCCTGACAGGGCGGGCGGAAAGCGGGGAGGTGGTGGCAGCAGCGCCTCGCCCTCCGCCCACTGCCTGGCCCGGCGCGGAGGGGCAGGGGGCTGCGGACGGGCGGGTCCCAGCGCTGCCCTCGGTAGCCGAGGGGCTGCTGCTCAGCTGGTGCCTGGCCGTGCCCCGGGCGGCATCGCACTGACCTCGGGGCAGAGACCCTCGGCAGCCCCCCCGCCCCGGGCTTGGCTCCTCTGCATGGAGGAGCCCCGGGCTGCTTGCGCTGCGCTTCCCGGGGGCACGGCTGACACAAGCGGTTCGGCTCACCCGGGGCAGTGCTAGCATTGCCCTGGTTGCCATTTTAATTTGGGGGTTTTTTGCTAGAAGAAAATGTTTGGGTCTTATGTTCCTGAAGAAAATCCCCAAAATGCTATATAGGCAGCGTGGAGGTAAAATCCTAGGGACTTGTTAAACCCCTGGGGAAGGATACGAGGAGCACCGGGGAAGTGGAGGTGTGACGTTCCCCCTTTCTCTCCGGTGCAGTGGGGTAAGAACTCGGTGAATTCAGCACACCATCCGAGTAGGGTGCTCTCCAGTAAAACTGTGTGATGCACATATTCGAATTTACATTGTGGATATGGTTGTAGTCTGCTCCAAGAAGTTAATTTTGGTGACTCATCTGGGTAGAGTTGATTTCCTGGCAAGAGCTTGGCAGAGTAGTGCTTCTGTCACTCTCTGTGAGATACTAGGCTAGCAAAATGCAGTCCTCGAATTCAGCGGGTGCTCTGCTGCTGACTTAGTAAAAATCTGGTCTTTCTCCCTAGAGCATTAGATGGCACCATGACTGAATTGTCCTTATGCTTATGCACCTCATCGTCAGCATCCTTTAAAACTGTTGACCTAAAATGTCTAACAGAAAAGGTAACTTAACCTGCTTCATCCTATCACCCTAAAGTGACCTATGGATAATATAAGGATTTTTTTTAAATGAAGGTATGAAATTCACAAAGCAAATTATAATAATTTTACATGATCTCAAGATAAAACAGCTGATGGCACAGCTTGTACCCAAGACTGTAAATTGCCCAGATATTCCAAGAATTCGATCTAACTGCCTTAATATTCAAGAGGTTGACTGAATTATTTGCAGATATTTCACTGAAGTAGAAAACGTCATGGACTCTAAGGAAGACAAAATACAGAGATTTCCCTAGGCACTTTCTGACCATATTTGGTATGACCCTGGAGGTTTTACTTTAGTAGAAACTTTTTGTTAAAAGTATTTGAGCATTCTACATGAAGACGATAAAGTACTTTAATAAAGCTACCATAAGCTAGAGTTTCCCAGGCTACTACTTTAGATTTTTAGGGGTTTTTTTTTATAAGTGGGACTTTACTGTCTCACTCCCAGACTGAGAAAAGCACCAGGTGGCACCTCTGCTCCCATTTCAAAGGGAATCTGTGCAGGCACACTGTGTATTCAGGATAATATTTAGCATGCAAAGGCTGTAGTTCAGAGTTTTGCTTTGCTTTGTTCTCCTTAATGACATCTTCAGATATTCCTCACAGGGAGATGGGTATGCAAAAGACAGTCAAGGCTAAGGTATGGCATCTTATTATCTATGTCAAAGTACATCTAACTTTTCCCCCAGGCAGCATACACTCTTATCTTTCCAGATCAAATATACCCTGTCTGCTTCTTGAATCATGTTTACAAACCATGGCGACTGACTGCAGCTGGATTAGAGCAGCACCCTTATGTGTTGCCAATTCCGACCTTTTTATCAATGAGAATTTAGGATATTAGGATTATTTCTACTAGAGACCAAAGGAAGGATAAAGCACGAGGAGAACCTCCCAACTTACTTCCTGACTGTGCTTTGCTTCTATGTGCTTTCAGGCTGTGGTTTCGCAGGCAGGTGAGCTGTAGGATAGCTCCAATCCTCCAAAAGGAAATCTTGTCTCATCTCTTCCTTCTCTTGTCCTTCATCTTCCCCCTCATGCCACTCTTCATACTCCCCTCCTTCCACCAGGAACTCCACCCAGTGCCTGTGCTAGATGTATGACCCATGCATATCTAAGTTTTTCTGCCTTAGTTTTCTGCTGAGTTGGTGAGTTATGTCAGTTCAGAGGGATAAAAGGACCAGCACCAGCATGAACAGTGGGCCTGCAAGGCTAAGAACAAGGAGGAAAGGGGAAGTGGGTAGGAAGGTCTCCCCACTTCTGCATAGATGCAAGTAGTAAACCAGCCCATCACAGCTCTCAAAACCACAGTGTTTTTTGTTCTCAGACAAGTAGGTTTATATCCAGATGACTTTCTCATTCTCTCTCATGTTTCTGCCTCTTTTCTTTCACATACAAGTCTTGATATCCCTCAGTCCCCTGCCTCACTCATGTATCAGATATCAGGACCCCTCCCAGGAACAGATGACCTACACTGTTTAGATCTGTCTGTGTCCTTGGGCACATGTTTTCTATTGTTTCAGCTGACACTAAAAAGGGGGAAACTCATTGATTCCTTGTTCACTGTGAGTGGAAAATGGCTATTACATCCATCATGACTGGAAGCTGCTTTCTCTTTCTGATGTCCCTCATAAAATGCAATATTGCAAAAAAGCAATACCTCTGCTTACCCACCTACAATTTAAAATCAGCATCCTTGCTATCTCTTACACCAGGGTTATCAATTTCTAATGCCTGTACTAGACATCTGTAGAT
The DNA here is from genome assembly GCA_013400735.1 of Pomatostomus ruficeps. Lineage (NCBI taxonomy): Eukaryota > Metazoa > Chordata > Aves > Passeriformes > Timaliidae > Pomatostomus > Pomatostomus ruficeps. The sequence goes on from VYZT01047526.1 coordinate 31,811, forward strand.
TCAAACATGTAAAACTGGGGGGGGGGGGGTTAAATATTGATATTGTCTGCCAGCAAAGGACACTATTTTGAGGTGAAGAGAATGTAGTTGTTTAATTTAAAGTTTCTTTTATAAAGCTTTTAAATGCAACTGAAAGTGGAACATTCCATATCGTGTCATGGTATTTTTTAATTGTTTCTCCTACTCCTTGTTTCTTGTTAACTGCATAACATTGTGATATGGTGTGTCTTACTTCTCCCTCAACCACTCTTCCCAATTTTATGCTTCTCTCTAGATATCTATTTATCTAACTCTGTCTAACTATGCATATCATTCTCATTTCTTGGGGGAGGGGGAGGGAGGAGACAAGCAGAAGTTGGTTCTGTGACAGACATTTATTCAGCTTGCTTTCTTAGCCAGAAGTTCAAATCCATTTACACTGTTTCAAGGCTTTTCACACCTGGCTGGCTCTTCCTCTCTGCCTTATTCTCCCTTCCACCTCCCCATCTTCTCTGCACAGCCCCCTCAGCTTCATCTGGGAGAAGTCTCATCTACCAGATACTTACCCAAATAGCCCACAACAAATGTATTTTCAGTGTCCCTTTTGTGCAATCCCTGAATTAATTCACAAGGACTTCTACTTAACCCTAGATACATTAGAACACAGGAAAGACTACTAGTTTTATGTGTATAATTCCAGTGACAAAAGGGGAATGCCATTTTTATCAGCAAAATGAATTTTTTTCCCCATTTCTTAATGTGTTGATCTGGGAATCCTTTTCCAGGTTGTTTGTTTTTGTTAGATGGGGGAATATGGCTATGGCAGCATTTTTAGGTTTGTCACGAGGTAAATCTGCGACCACCCACAAGTCTACCTTTTCTTTAACAACTCAAAACAAAAAGAACAACCTAAATTCCTGAAGGCTAAAGCAGAAAGAAAAAGATGGCACTTACTATTTTAAACAGAAGAGGATAAGAAAGAGAACATACCAAAAGCCCTATGAGTGAGTCTGTTTATCAGCCTCTATATTCTTCTAAATATGCCAGAGCCTGCTGAAGTTGGCAAACCAAATGGTGCATAAATCTTTGCCATTCTTTAACTTGCAGATGGTTGGGATTGCAGACTGTTGGTGTTTTCACAGAATTTTGGACCCAACATTTACAGTCGAATCTCCAATTTTTATTAATCTCAAGGCAGTACTGTAATCTGAATCTTAGAAATAACATAATTTTTACAATCGATCTAAAATGTAGTCACCACAACAAAGCATGAAATAAGCCTGACAAATCTATTTCAACTTGGCTTGTGCCTCCTGGCACCTCAGTCATCCCTGCTGTGAATAAAGCCCTTTAGAGTGAGTAAGCTGCACCACAGCAATGAATTATGCCATAATCCAGCAAACCGCTTTGCATGGCCGGCTTCTGCACCCACGTGGAACCCTGGGGTCCACCAAGACGCAGCAGCTTGCCTGACTGGGTCTGCAGTTTGTCTGGTGGGAAATTGCCATATGCAATATGCAGAAATGTACCTGTGTGTACAGTACCCAGCTGCATGCTCTTAATTTCAAAAAATTGTTTGCAACATGAACCAGAACCTCCCTCGTTTGAAGTCAGTGGAAGCACTCTCATGCTCTTCCCTTGAAGCTGATCCTGTCAGTCTTAACTGGGTGTCATCTATTAAATGCCAGGCTGCAGACAAGAAACCTTTATATGAATTTATCAACACTTTATTTGCTCATTAAGCATCATGATTTGGCCAGTACTGAAGAAAACTCAAATTAAAGACCATTGCTGCCCTAGGGACTTTATAATCTAAATCAGATACAGAAAGAAAAAATTCTCAGGGAAGCTAAGGACATGGAATAACTTTGAAAGCTTCACTCTTTTTTCCCTTAAGCTCTTTTCCTTCTCTCATTTCCGTTCACAGAAATAAAAATTGTGTGCAAGCCCTTTTCCTCTAGTATTCTAGCAGCTGCTTCCTTCCCCTTACCAGCCCAGCAGATGCTATTTTCCCCCTTTTAATACATTAAATACATGCTGCAAATATCTTTTGTCTTTTAGGCTTTATTGAGCTGATATGATTGCTCCTTTTCGCTTTGTCCATTAGCACCCAAGACTTCCAGAAATGTTAGGTGCACGTCACTAATTTACCCCAGGACACCAGCTTTAGAAAATTAAAGACAAATTCAGCTTGCTCCATCACAGTACATCCTAGAAGACAATGTCATAGTCTCAAATTTCTGTTTAGGCCTCAGGGATTTTTTGTACCTGTCTTTTTGTCTCCTTTTCTGCTGCATCAAGTGCAAACTTCCTCACTTGGCCTTCCAGGCCTTCCCTGGCTGGCACATGATCCTGTCCATATTGGCTGTAAGATCTTGCGGCAGGTCTTACACATCATTACTGGTGCAAACCTGTCTTTTCTTTGACCTTGGCCCACCCCTACAAGGAAGGAGCTGTCCTGTCCATCAAAACCCATAGCACTGCTAAAACTGTGTGTTCATAGCTCAACAGAAGAGCTACATCTGTGGCATCTGGGTCACCACAGATTTGTAAAGTTGCCCTTATCTCATACTTCCCAGCCAAATCACCAGGATCTCACATACTTGCATTTAATGCTATATAGCATTGCTCTCCCTTGGGGCAAACAATGTCTTCCCAGGAGAGAAGGTGAAGCCACACCCAAAGCCCCGAGCCTGCAGGATTGACTCACACTCTGTGAGACCCTACTGCTACTGTTCCTCTGCAGTCCCAGGACTCAGGATACAGCCTCCTAAATGCGTAGGTAAAATGACAGCCCTGCTGAGGTGAAGTGATAGTCTGCTCACCTGACTAGTCTGATCCTAACATTGCTCTGCACTCTTGCTGTCATCCTTTTCTCCCCATTTGTTGTATATCACTAGGTTCCCCATGCTTTTCTGAACCTGTGGTTGTCTTTTCATAGACCCTGTGGAAGTGTGAGCATGCACACAGTGCTTTTTGACACCAGCTAACTCGCCCTAGGCACTCCTGCAGCACAAACCATTCTGATAGCATCCTTTCTATTTGTTTGAAGTAAGCAGGGGGGTGAAATGTCAGTGGTGTGGGGTTGGAACAAAATTCTTGTTTACCAAATTTGTCAAAATTTCTACTAGCCAAGGTCTTTTTTTAATTGGTTTTGGGGTTTTGTTGTTGTTTTGGTTTGGGTTTTTTTGTTCCTTACAGCCTTCATTGGCCTTGATGATTTTCAAATCTCTTCTGTGTTTACCAGCATTCAACAAAGAATGGGAAGAACTGACCTTTCCAGCGTGATGATGTAAGATTAATTCTACCTTGCAGCTGGTGGTTTTTAGGATAAACTTCTGCAAAGCTGTGTAAATTGCACACTGCAAAGCATGAAAGGCTCTGTCCTGTTTAAACAGGTTTCAATATGGTTGGCTCTTGATGCTGCTCAGAGAACAGTAAACCATGGCTTGTGTTGGAGGGTTAATTTCTCTGCTAGCTGCTCTGCCACACCTCAGACAAACCTTCCCAAACAGCAGGAGTCATAGGCTGCACCCAGATGTGCCTGCTTAAAACATCACCTGGTATCTTCAGGAGAAGATTCATATTACACCAAATTTTGGACAACTGCATCTGTCTGCTACAGTGACGGCCCCATTGCTTCCTACAGATTAGGCCCTGGTGTGATCAGAGATAAACTGGATCCAAGAGTAAAATGCTGCTTTTTTTATTACCGTCCTTGCTTGGTGAATGAGCTCTCACTGGATCAGCTCTGAGCCACTCGCTGCTCAGCTGCACCATCCCTGGAGTTGCCTCCAGGGAAGCAGCCAGAGCTGGCTGTTGGGGGAGGAAGGGGAAGGAGCAGTGGAAGAGCTTCTGGCAGGCAGCAGCCGCAGTCACTTCACTTTGGATGTAATAGGAAACCTCATTCTTATTGCAACTGACATAGTCAGTCTGCCAATGAAGATGCTGGGGGCGTGTGTGTGTGTGTGTGTGTGTGTGTGTGTGTGTGTGTGTGTGTGTGTGTGTGTGTGTGTGTGTGTGTGTGTGTGTGTGTGTGTGTGTGTGTGTGTGTGCAAAAATGGCCCCGATGCTGAGATATCTGTGTACAGCAGTTTGAGGGTTTTGGTTTTCTTTTTCCTGGCAAGACAGGAGGAGCAGCAACACGGATTATGAGTGCCGGCAGGAGAATACTGTTAACAGAGTATGTGATCCACCAGTTGACCCATGGCAGCAATCAGAGGTGTCTTGACTTTTGCATTTGAGATAAGTTTTTAAGATATTTGGATATTACTTTTCTACTAAGTTTACAAACTTGTAAAATACCCCACCCAATTTTATATACATTTTAAAAGCAACTGTAAGTTCAATAAGGTCACTTGGCTTAATAAGACCAAGGAAAGATTTCCCCAGGAATGCTCAGCATGAGGGAGGTTTCCTTTATGATATTGTAATTCTAGCAAAGTAGAGCAATAAGCATACATCCCCAGCCTATGACTTGTTTACATCATGCAGCCCAGACTTTTCAGTACTGCTCACAATTTCAAGAAGAGAAAAAAAAGGAGAGAGAAGAGAAGAGAAGAGAAGAGAAGAGAAGAGAAGAGAAGAGAAGAGAAGAGAAGAGAAGAGAAGAGAAGAGAAGAGAAGAGAAGAGAAGAGAAAAGTTAAAACCATGGGTTATAATGACAGCAGAATTTGGAGTAGGCTGCAATGTACTGCTTGTTAAATGTTGTCCCTGGGCCAAAGAGGGGTATCTGTCAATAATTTAAACCTGTTTTAAAATTTCCTTCAGGAAAATTTCCTAAAGGACCACCTTCTCAAATCCTGAATGGATTTGAGAAAATAAGTTTAGTCCCCAGAAAACCTCAATGTTTGTCTTATTATAGAGACAAAAAAATTAAATAACATGCAATCTCTGTCCAACACTTTTCTCTTCAGGATTATTTAAAGCTATAGAGCTAACAAATCGAGTTTCCTTTACATTTTTGAGGCTGATTAGTGGGGTAATTATATGATTACAAGGATCAGAACTGAAAGAAATGAAAGAGATATTTCTTAGTTTCTCAGGAAAATCTCCTCTATCTGCCATAACACAGCCCTGACCACACCAGCACAGGGTAAAAGAAGCTGTGGTGAGGTGACTACCTGCCTGTGCAGGGTGTCTCAGACACTGCACTGGGGAGATAAATTGTGCGGGAAAGATAAAGGTAATAGTAATTTGTAGGGAAAGATTTTCTCTCAAAGGGAAAACTGTAGTCTCAATCTAAGAATTCTCAGCTATCTCCTCTGGAGAGGCTTAGACATCAAAAAAAAAAAAAATCTGTGTTCCTGCCTATGACTTTGTTCTGTAGTTACTGAAGTCAAGAGCAATATTCCCATTGACTGAAGATGTGCAATTATGAGCCTTGACTGCCTTAGAGGTAAACCATCCATCTTCACTCTGCTAAAAAACAGTTTACCATCTCCTTTCAAGATTAATAAAATGTATATACCAAGAAACATCTGTCCGTTTCTGGAAGCAACAATGAAGAATACATTTTTTTTTCAGAAACTGCATCACTCAAATGATTGACAAAAAGACATCATCAGTCAAAGTTTTTACATAAAAATATGTAAAATATGTAAAACCATATGTACCTTGCCAGCAAATCAGTTAGTTATCCTTCAATCTTCAATAATGCATAGCACAAGAATCAGATTCCTAAATAATACTGCCCCTTCTGAATAGAAATCATTTAAAAATAGGTTAAAAGTAGTATATTTTATGAACAATAGATTCTTTACATAGATTCTTAATGGAAACATAATATTTAACCAGTCATTTGTGGTGAAATCTGAGACTACTTGTATATTGGTGAATATCCCTACCCATCATGCAGCTTGTCACAGAAGCCACAACAATCCTAGTATGAAAACCATGGGTCATTTCCATTGCCTTTTCCTCAGTAAAACTGCCATTTGCTTTCAATAAAGAATTGCCTGAGTAAGGAAAATAGAAGCAGGTCCCATATTTGAAAAACAAGAACAAACACAACTAAATATGAACAAGGAATGACAAAGGAGCCAAAAATAAATATCCAGAAAAATAAGAGCAAGAGAAATAGACAGTTTAATGAGACTGGGAGTGTGGAGATTAAGACAATTTTCATGCTAGTTTTAAACCCAAATTAAGAAGTAGGCGATAAGTATTTTATAAAAAAATTGTGTAGGCATGTTTTGGTATATAATTATTTTCTCAGTATGTATGAGGACTATCAGCTTATTTTAGTTTAGGAGACCTAAAGAGATGTCTTTCACTGTGAAAAAGTCTTTGAATAAATCACATTATCATATTTGCCAGACTGTGTTTTTCTCCTCTATTTTGTACGAGTCACAGGCTGAGTTTGTGAGCGCTAGACTCAGGTCAGTCAGGTACCTGTGTCTTCTCTAAAGCAACAACTTCTGATCACAGTTTCCATTTATTTCTCAAATTTCAGGGTATGTTCTTAGCACAAGTGGGCAGAACTCTCTTGATTTTAGTAAATATTTAATAATGAAGGAGGAACAAAAAATTAAGAGGATGGAAGACCTTTTCCTTATGTTTATCAGAACTACAGTCCCAGGCACTTTTCTAAATGTACAGTGAACCAAAAATCCATTAACACCTTCCTAGGTAACAGTGCCCATCCAACCTCTTTGTTTGTTCTGCCAACATGGCTGGGACACATCCACACTTCAAATAATTTCTCTCTCAGACAGAAATAAAACCTCATAATAGTAGTGAGGGAATAAGTGTGAACCCAGCCACAGAACTAGGGAGGGAAGGGAGTGGGAGGAGCTTGAATTTTAAAGAAAAAAACAGCATCAAGTCCTTAGCACAGATAGAAAGGGCATAAAGTCCTTAGCATAAGGAAATTGGGGTCAGCTAAGCTAAGGGTGGGATAAATGAGAAGAAGACAAAATCCTTGCACTGGGTAGGAGGGTTGGTGGCAAGGAAAAATTATCTGGGCAGAGAGCATTTGGCATGTGAAAAGAATTGAGATCCTAGCAGAAAAACTGGGGTATGCTGGTGTGCGTGTCTCAAGGTGAGGGTGTTTACAGTATATTTTCAGTGGGGAACAGGTGCAGAGGGACACTGAGCCACAAAATATGGGTGACGTGGTGTCTTAGGCATGAAACAGGGGCTTGAGGGAACCCTGAAACAGGAGGTGTCACATAGGGGCTATTTTGTATACAGTATGAAAGGTGACTTTAAAAAGAAAAAAATCTTAAGATTCACAGAGTGAGGCAAGACAAATGAGGATTCCAGTAAAGCTGGGTGTTCAGGAATCAGTTCCTCTGGAGTCCCTTTGCATAAATTCCCCCACATTGCCTTAAGGAGACTGGAGACAGGAACCTGCTGTGCTCAAAGGACTCTTCAGCCACTGGGGTGGAAAGAGTTGCCAGGCAGGCTCTCATGTGGGAATGTTAACCCTTGACACTTCTACAGCCACCACAAATGTATACTTGCCTCCTGGCTGTCCATCTCCTCTGGGGAGCCATGTGTCACTTTGGAGAAGGGTGACTGAGGATATGTTCTGCTAGGGCAGCACATCCTCATGGGCTGGATAGCAATTTTTTAATGAGTGATGGCAAGTTGTGTTCAGTCCGTCCAGCACTTTGGGAGTGCCTTCACGCAACAACAGAATGAACAGATGCTGAAGAGACAGTTTACACGGAGCAATTTCTCATTCCTCCACAAAACTGTAACCCTGCCCATATGGCCTGCCCACCCATACCCCATGTATGTCCCATTTTTCTCCCTCTGAAAACACAGAGGCATTAGTATCTTTCCAAGATTCTTTTGCATTATTGTCACACAAATACATAATTTGTATATTTTTTCTAATCTGACACTTCCAGTGTGGGTATATACTTGCATTCTTACTAAAACATATCCAGAACTGCACAGCTTCAGACAGCTTTCTCTCCACCACAGAGCTGCTACTGAATACTCAGCAGCGCAGCATCTTTTTTTAACACTGTGGTTATCACTGACTTCATCTAACAGGTTCCTATCTGCCTGGGGAAGCACCATCACTGGAGCAAGACTATGCTCTCAGTATCATCTCAAGCTGTCTATCTTGTGTTTGGGGACAGGTACAGGAAAGCCAGATCTGGCTGGGAACTTCTACTGCCAGTATGTGCTACAGACAGAGGCTGCCCATTTTGGGATGAAGCTGCAGAAATCCTTAGGAGTGGTAAATTTGAGTGGTCTGTTACAGGTGGGTATAGCACTTTCATAGACCTAGGGCACAAAAGTCCTCTGTAGGAGCCCTTGAGGAGACACACCGTAGTCCCAAAAATTAATGAGAAGTCAAGGAAATAGGGTTTTGTTCTCCAGCCCTGCAGATTTTGCTGCTCTGAGTATAATTTCATACTCGGGCAGGGAGAGTACGATTACACAAAGTATGATTAACCATTAGAAATGGAGAAGAGCAATTAGGATCAATCAGTGCATCCATTTTTAGAAACCTGAAACAATGGACACAGGACACCGTGGTGCTGTATGCTGTACAGACACAGGACACAAGGCCTCTGCCTCTTGGGACCGAGCAGTTAAGTTTAAAATCAAAGACAATGGACCAAAACAGACAAATCAAGACAGGACAATGACTCAGGCATCCTGACAGACCTGTATGGCAGTTCCTCACTGTGGTCAGCTCTTCTCCAAAAAGGATCATTTTGAGGAGTGTAATGAAGTATTTGAGGGACAGTGTATAATGACAAGCTTACAGACGTTTATGGAGAAAGCCTTCCTGTGAGAGAGATGTGGGGGGCAGGAAGCTTGGAGATCTCTGTCTAGCTGAGCCATGGCATTAGCAGATTCAGTGCATAAGTTTGACATGGCCGGGTAGAACACTTGAACCAGCTTTTTGTTGGCCTTACCTGTCCAAATGATAAAAAAAGTCATTGGATAGAGAGAAGAGAGAGGAAAGAGAAAGAAGAAAAGCCACATCTACAGTGTAATGAGAGCTATGAGCCATGCCATATGCTGGGTGGTAATGTGGCAGCATTTCAAGCACATGCTATTCCCCACTTTGATGCAATTCTGTTTTCTAAATCTCTGCCTGAGATCAAGGCTGGATGGGAAGAGAGAAATGGACTTTTGCAGCAATGCAGTGTTTTGCCTGTCTTGTGACCAGGCACATATGTAGCTCTGAATCTGAGTGTCAGTCAACAAAGTAGAATGTCTCAGGAGGATGTATCAGTAAGTTCCCTGCTGGAACTGCTTTTGTTCAATCCACTTCAAGCTCTTGTATGGTGCCTCTTGACTTGATGTTGAGTGCCTCTGTGGTAAATGATGCATTCTGCATTTCCAACTTGGGACATGGCAGATAATAAACAGGTTTTCTACTTAGAAAAAGACTGACCTTGTTCAGGAAGGAAGGACATTCTGAGCAGTCCTTTTGAAGTATCTCCAGGCAAAGAAGGGGCCTGTTTTTGTCCCTTAGCACTTTTTCCCTCAGAGCTGTAAGCCAGCCTTGGCCCAAGGCAGTCCCTTTTAGTCTCCAGCTGCTAAGTTTGGATAGACTTTGCCTTCCCAGTTTTCTTGGATGCCACAATTGGCAATCACAAATTTATTGCCCACTTACTTTGAAAAAGGCAAAGACTGGTCATGGAGGTGAGATGCTTGTGAGCCAGAGGTGATGTGTTAAATTAGAAAACATGTCTACAAAGCAAATACAGAGTATGCAGACTTTTCGACTGTCCCAGATAGATCACCTTGAAGCAATTTCCTGATGTAAATTAGCTTCCTTGAAACATCCCAGAAAAAATGCCAGTCTGCTGCAGGGAAACTGAAATATTTCTCATAAAGGAAGATTAATAATGAAAATACAGTCTTAAAAAGAAGTCATCTATAGGTGAGTGTCAGGTACAGTGAAAATGTGGCTTAGTGAGAGGTTACAGATGAACTGATCATACGAAGGAAATTTGTTGGTTTCTCATATTTAATATCACAAGATGCTTTTTAAAAACGAAAGTTGAAATTGCACACAGTATTATTTTGCAACTGTAATATAAAGATGTAATATCATAGTATCCAGAGTGGTTCTGTAGCAGCAATCAAACAGAAATGAGGGAAAGAATGATGCTGGAGTAAGACCATAACCCTGAATAAAAAAAGAAAAATTCCTTAGTCCCATACTTGCCAGCAAATTCCTTTATCTAGACCCTGGTGCTAATGGAACTTTTTCACTCTGCATATCTAGTGTCACTCGTAAGAGGCAATGTGCAGGGTTTCAGAGTTTGTCCCTCCTCTGTCCCTCTCCATCCCTGTCCTTGCTGCTGTTGTGATGCTATGCCTGTTCAGATGGAGACCAACTGGAGCACACCCTAGAGCCTTCTTTTCCCATACACCTGAATTTCCTTCAGTGAAAGACAGGATGCAGGAAGGGGGGGAAATTGTACATCTGAACCTTATCTTCATATGCAGTTGCAATGTGGCCAGGATACATTTTGGGAACTGACGTCTCTGGTCCCAAAATTTTAGACATACATGGAAGGTACAAGTTGCCTGATATCAGATTTCAAAAATTAGGGATTAAACTGTTTCTTACTGCCTTCCACTGTAAAACAGGAATAATATTTTACAGCAAAGCAAGGAATACTGTCAAAGTCAGCTTTTTTTTTCATAATCAGACAAGTGCACCAGGAGAATAATTATTTGTCTATTAGCGCTTGATTTGCATGTGGCTTCAAAATTACCCATGAAAGATGGTGTTAATATATATACTCTGAACATCTGAATGTGAAATGGCTGCTGTTACAACTAAAAAGGCTAAGGAAGCCTATGGAAAATTGATAGGGAAACGTCTGTCTGAGATTTTAGTTAATTAAATCATGTAATTTATTAAAACAACAAAACACAGTGAACCGATTCAAGACCATCTGTCTAGGGTAATCCTGAGCATATAGTCATAGTTTTGTATCATTTGAGTAATAACCATAGTTGAGCAAACATTTTGAAAGGAAGATGAACCCATCAGGCATAAGTTCTATGTGTGAGCCCAGTGAGGACCCCAGTCCTCAGTCAGGACTGGGTCTCTAGGCTCTGACAATATTAAAAAAAAAGCAAAAAGAAAAGGGAGTGAAAAATAACTGAGGACTAAACAGCAGATTTTAACATGTTTAAAACTGTTGACTAATAAATCCTTGACTAATAAAAAGCATATTTTGACTTTTTAATTACTCAAGTTCTGCCCTGTTATTTTGATTCTTCCTCCTCAGATTTTTATCAGAAGCAGAATGAACAGCAATCAAAATATGCACTAGAATGTTTTCCTTTGAGAAAAAAAAAGAGAAGAAAAGCATATTCCTCCTATGACAGTGTTTGAATTTTAATGTGAAATGCATTCTGAGATAATCCTCACTTACAGAGGCTTGTTCTTGCACTGAAGGATGACAGGCTTTTAAATCTGCCAAAGATGAGTTCAGAACTTTCTTTCTGGCTCTGCATTGCTTCTGCAGTACTTGCTGACACCACTGCTGCTTAGGGGAGCATAAGGAGTCTACCTTAATTTAAGGGTGAGCTGTAGAAATGGGAAATGCTGGCAGCCGGGCCTCAAAGGTGAAGAAGGAACTGATGTTAAAACCATCTTTCAAAGATCAAAATGGATAAGCAAGGGTAGCAAATGGGCTTTAAAAGAGATTCTTTCTACACTCACTAATTCACATTAGCTGTATCCATTTTATCAATTGAAAGATGTTAAGGCTATGCCTGTGCTAGCAAATTAAATACACTTATGATCCCGCTGAGGGCCACTGTGACTACCCATTTTGGTAAACTCTGTTATCTCCCCAAACAGGGTGGCTGCATCCAAACTGCATATTGCGAACGGTCTGTGACTGATTACCACACAGCACCCAGGGGCTGTCTGGGGATGGGCTGCATATCCCAGCACAAGTGTCAGGAGACCCTTCTGTCAGGAGCTCTTGCTGGGATCCTTCTTCCAGCTTAATAGCCTGGATGCTCAAATTCTAGCTCCAAGGGACATTGATTATTTCCTTCACTAGTATAGGGAGAGCAGTGCATTTGCCTATTAATGTGAATAAATGTGCTGAAGTCATCAGAATAACTCACACTGATGAAGGCATAGATCTAGTATGTTGTACGATGGATATAAAATTACAATATGATTAGGAATTATTACAGCATCAGTCTCTGCATATTCATACGCATTTATTCTGTGAAGCCACAGACCTCTGAAGATCTGGTGGCTATTTATATGCCTAGAGTTACTTGCATATTTCAGGGTTTGACACACTGTGGTTGAGACACAGACAGACAGTAAAACCCACTGGGAACGCACTTTACAACATCCAGTTTATTTCTTTTGGCAACTGAAATCTAGATTATACTTCTGTTAGTTCTTCACTAGATCCTGTTTCAAAAAATAGGTATTGTGAATGATTTGGTTTGGGGAAGGTAAGGCCTTCACCACAAGACAGGAGATGTATGAATTGTTGAGAGTAGCTAGAACCCTACCAGAATTTCAAAGCTACCAGAGTTTTATTGTGTTTTTTCTCCAGTAGAGCCTTTGGATTCACCTACAGGGAATAATATGTAGATAATATATTTCATAGTTTCAGCAAAGGACATACCAAACATGTAATGACTTGCTAAGACTTAACCAATGTAGGATTAAGGATGAGATGTACAAGACCATGAGAAGTAAAATATTCCTTGTTGAAATTTAATGGATAAGCTTCATGAACATTCTCTTAAAATTAAGCCTTCTATGCATAGTTATCAAGCCCCACTTCCTGGTAACACAGGATCTGGTTCTAAATTACAGGCCTGCAGCAAAAGAAGTAAAGCAACAGAGCAGGAAAGAGTGGAAGACAAAATTAGTATTTATTTTTTACTCACCTAAGTAATCAAGTATTTCCATATGCCACACAGCAATTGAAACTTGGTTTCCAACTCATTTTCGTCTATGGTGGATATTCCACCATCTGATAATGGTGTGACCTCTGATTAAAACTCTTTATGAGGTTGGGATATAAAATGTTGCTTTCCTGTGCATATTCCTTTTACCTAACATGGCTTGGGTTGATGGTATACATTTTCTTCCTTATACGGCAGTAAGCTTTCCCTCTGCTACATTCAACTGTCTGTTTTCCTCATATATGTAGGGACCCAGCATGTTTTGAATAAAACTGGGCTCAAAGTGGCCAGGAGTTGTTTGCAAAGGGAGGACAGACAGACACACAAGAGCACACATATGCTCAGAGCAAGGCTGCATCACTGTAATTTCCATAGAAGCTAAAAATAAAGAAACACAGAAGTCTGATTTTGCTGCACAATGTCTTCCTTAATTGTGAAAGTTCAGCTGCGCTAGTAACCGAGTTAACCACATTTTAATGCTAAGCATATCTGAAGACTTATGCTGCAAGCCTAAGGCAAGTGTGTTCTCAGAAAGTAGGCTCCACACCAGGCCCTGAATGCAGCCACAACAAATCATCTTCCTTTGCACATCTAGATCCTGAAACAGGGTGTAGAAAACCATGCACACTATGGCGTAAGTGTGGGAAGAATAAAATAAAACCACCCTCACAAATGAAAAGATGGAAGCTCTGCTGCACCACTGGTGACTCAGACTTGCTTCTTTCACCCATGCCAAGAAATTCAGGACACCTCCTCTTCAGAAACCCCTGGCCATGTTACTAAAATACTTGCACTTCCCAAATTCTGTCAGAAAGTGCACACATCCTCTTTCCACATCTTGGCAGCATAATCGAATGATTCTGTGAGGAATAATCTGGGGTCTAGGGTTCCTATGGCTCCGTTACAAACTCCACAATAGCTCAGCAACAGATGCTGCTGGTAGGAAGTTGGTGTATGTACTGCACAGAGGAATTTTCACTGAAGCAAACTGACTTCGCTGTGAAGGATGTTGGAAAGCTCATGTGTGGGAGGAGAGGAAAGGTTCCTGGTTCTCCACCACAGCTTCCACAAAATCCTAGTGGGTCTCAGCTGCTCTGAGTGATCCTATTGCCTAGGTGTCTGGGGTGCAGGGACAGTTAGTTGTTCTTCTCTCCACAGAATGTGGATGACTTTGTAGATTATAATTACTCAAACCGTATCGTGCTGCTCCTAAGGGGTGAAAGAGCTCTCCCTTCTGCTTGACTATTGGCCAACAGAAATCACTTTGGTTTGGGGAACAGGGAAAGGCCAGAGTTGTGACCCATGAAACAGATCTGTGAATCTCTTGGTTTATAAATCCCAGCAGAGAGAGGCTGGCTCCCTTATGACAGCTGCCTGTAAAACCTGTGACCTGACAGCGAACAAAATGTCAAGTCCTCTTAACAAAGGAATTGCTAGACTGCTGCTCAAAGAGAGAAAGTTCTCAAGTACGTATTTTGTCATTTAAATGACACTCTTCCCCACTGAATGCAGGCTTCATCGCAGCATTTCCTACTATTGTTGCCTAGCATCTGGATTCCTGCTGCTCCCCTCCAGGGGCTGGTGATACTTCTCCAGAAGTTTCAAGCACATAATTAGATTGCTCCCTTAGTAAGCAGAATTTTCTGAAGGAGAAGCACATTGCATTGCTGTTCCACAACTTGCCTAAGCTGCCATCAAGAGCCAAGGAGAAGGCTGGTTCTTGAATCTACAAGGATCTGCAAACTCAGTTGGCCCAGAGTGCATAGCAGTAAGTTTGGCAGGGCTCTGACAAAGGAGTTGCATGTATTCAATAACAAGTTTTGGGTAGCAGAGTCCAAAAAGAACTGGACTGCAGTTTGGCAGGAAACTGGACCAACCTAACAGCTTGGTGTTGCCAACAGGCTATGATCTTATTCCCATCTTCCCCCTCACTCTTCTACTCCCACCAGAGCCTCCTGCTCGTTCCATGGAATTGCTTCATCCGAACATGCCAGGTGACCAAGGAAGCTGACTCAGCTCCTAAGCTCAGGAGACCCACTCACTTTTTTGCTGGCTTTGTTTTCTGAAGTGAACAGTGAGACGAACTGACCCACTCTTAAACTAAGTGCAAGACGAATGCTGGCATTGGTGCAAGGCAAGAATTAATGGCATGTGCCTGCGTGGGAGGCAATGCAGGACAAAAAAAGATGAACAGCCCCCTTCCAGCAGCGGCAAACTGTTACATTACTTTCAGCATCACATGAAACACCACCCTTGGGCCTTGCTCATTGTCAAGTCCTTTTTTGTTTTTTTTTAATCACAAAACCCTACAGTGGGTGATATCTAATTTATTTTGGGACTCAGTATGCATTTCAAACAGATTTATTTTACAGGAGGTGTGGCAACTCATTGGGCAGATAACAGGCCAAACTGTACTTTGGAGTATGATTTCAACAAAGCAGAAGCTGCTCTAAATTTGGACTACTGCTGCCTCCTGATTCCACTCCCTCCTTACTCACACATTTCTTCTTTTCCTGCACGTTTTGGCCTTATGTTTTCCATAGCATTGGTACCAGTGGAACCAGAAGACGAACTATGTTCAGGGAGCTGACCTATCTAAAATTTAACCTGTCCTTAGAGTTTTTTCCTTTGGGAACCTGTTTTCTGAATCAGACCACTGCACAAGTCCATCTCATTCAAGGGATGGGGTACAAACATTTAGCTGATGGCATAAACAAAGGAAGAAAGATACTTTGCATTTTTAACAGCCTGTTATTTTTTTAACATGTGTGGTAGGTGAGTTTTCAAACTTAGGCACTAAGAACAAAAGGGGAAGATTCACAAGGGACTAAAGATGGAGTATTTAATCTCTAAGCAGGTACTCAAAGACTTTAGCTCATGAGCTTGATTTAGGCATCTCTCTCCCCTTCCAGGAGCTGAGAAGTTAGGTAGTGGTGCATCCTTTTCCTACCAATAAAACCTCTGAATGAGGGAGAGCAGCATCTCTTGAAACCAGCCAGAGGGAAAGACAAGGCAAAGAGCTGAGATTCTTCTCATATTTAGATTTCTCTGTGTGCAAGATTGGAACATATTTTGATCCCTCCTTTCTAGATTTAGGTAGCTAGCTCTGTCCTAGGAAACAAATGTCTCCTGCTGAAAAGTGGCCTCCAAGCAAAAACAGGCAATGGTTTAAATGTCCAGTTGTTGTGGGTTGACACTGGCTGGATGCTGCTCACTCTCTGCTCTCTGCAGCTGGATAGAGGGAAGAAAATTTAACGAACGGTTCATGAGTTGAGATAAGGACTGGGAGAGGTCATCCATCAAATACCCTCAAGGGCAAAACAGGCTTGACTTCAGCTGTGCAGGGAGACAGGGAATGGGGGTTTTGGTCAGTTCATCACCTGTGGTTTTTCTCTCACTGCTCAGGGAGAGGAGTTGTTCCCCTGCTGCCCTGTGAGGTCACTCCCACGGGAGACAGTTCTCCATGAACTTCTCTGACATGACTCCATCTCATGAGCAGCAGCTCCCTGTGCCCTGCTGCAATGTGAGTCCTTCCCATGGGCAACAGTCCCCCTCAAACTGCTGCAGCGTGGGTCACTCTTCCAGGGGGTGCAGTCCTCCAAGGACAGGCTGCTCCAGCATGGGAGCTGGGCCTCTCTCCACGGGTCTCCCATGGGTCACAGCCTCCTCCCAGATATCCACCCACACTGGCATGGGCTCCTCCACAGGCTGCGGGTGGATCTTTGCATCCCCACGGATCTCCATGGGCTGCAGGGGCACAGCTGCCTCATCATAGGCTGCACCAGGGGCTGCAGGGGAATCTTGACTCAGGCACCTGGAGCACCTCTCGCCCCTTCTTCTGCACTGACCTTGGTGCCTGCGTAGTTGTCCTCTCACATGTTCTCACTCCACTCTTCTCTAGTCACAATTAAAACTCTGCAACCACATTTGTTTAGATTTTTTTCTTAAATATGTTATCACAGTGGCATTACCGCCATTTCTAAGTGGTCCAGCTTTGAATATCAGCACGTCCATCTTTGGAACCACCAGGCACTGGCTCTGCAGGACATGGTTAGAACTTCTAGCAGCTTCTCACAGAAGCCACCTCTGTGGCCCCCCAATACCAAAAACCATGCCATGAAAAACCAATACAAATGACATTAAATGAGCTGTCAAACACCGAAAAGTCTGAAATAAAGCCTAAAACCCAAAATGGAATAGAAGAGAAAGGAGGACCATCAAATTGAATTGAAACTTCAAGAAATTATTTTCAAAGAAACATTGAGATTTCATTTCCATTCAGAATTTTTGTGTTTTCTATTTCATTTCAAGTCATTATATTACCTTTCCTCTCTTTTCATTTCCATTCATTCCTTGACTTCTCATTTCCTCTTTTAAAATGAAATTTTGAGGTTATAGTGAAAAATAATGTAATGAAGTTTTCACTCATTTTAATGCACTTCCTGTCTTTCCATTCCTTTTCACTCGTTTCAATTTATGTGAGAATTATCAGATTTTTCATGCTGAGCTTTGAACAAGCTTGGGGCTGTGGCTCAGGTGCCCATCCCCATGCATGGCCCTAATCTGAAAGGCATTGTGGCCCTGCCATGATCCTCTTGGCATGCTTTTTCCAGGCCCAGTGTGTCTGGAGCTCTAGGCTCTTTTAGTCTCTCAACCCTAACCCTAGCTCTAGCTCAGCTTTGGCCCTGTGGCTGAGGTCCACCTTGCCATAGGTGGCACAGATGAAAAAGTGTGGAGCTGGCAATGTTGGCACCCTGCCCTGATGCCCCTGCACTGCCTTTCTGTGTGCCAATGTCCCAGGAGCTGTAGGCTCTGCAGCTCTCTGACTCGTAAGCCAAACCCCAAGGGCAGCTTGTTGCTGCTGCTGAGCTCCCTGTCACCATGGCTGGCCCAGATTCAAAGAGTGTACAATGAGCAATCTTGGTAGCTTGCCACGATGAGAATCCTGCCTTTCATGAGAGGGAATGAAATATCAAGATTTCATTGGACATCATTTCATGAAGTTTTGAGTCATTTTGATGCACTTCCTTTCTTTCCATTCCTTTTCACTGGTTTCACTTCATTTCAGAATTTTCTGTTTTTCCAATTTCATTTAATGTCATTATATTTCCTTCCCTGTCCTTCCATTTCACTTTGTTCTCTGATTTCAGGATTTAATTTCTTTTCATTAAATGAAATTCTTGATTTCATAAACAGAAATGAAATCTCACGGCTCCAATGAGTATTAACTCAACAAGGTTCGGTCCATTTCACTGCATTTAATATAATCCCATTCCTTTTAAAAAGTTTTCGTTTCTTTTCAGAAATTTTCTTTTTTTAGCATTTCATTTCACAAATTTTTTCTCCTGTCTCTTCATTTCACTTTGTTCCCTGATTTTAAGAGTTCAGTGTATATAATTTTGGCAAGGTTCTGTCCTTTTCACTGCCCCTCATTTCATCCCAATCCATTTCCTTGTATTCACTCCATTCCCAAATTTTCTTTTTTTTTTTCCCACTGGCATTTGATTTCATCATATAACCTTTCCAGTTTGTTTGTTTCACTTCATTCTCTGATTTCAAGATTTTATTTCCTTTCATGAAATTAAATTCTTCATTTCATGAAGGGGAATTAAATGAGAAATCAAGGAATGAAGTGTAATGGAAGGACAGGAAAGGAAATATAATGACATGAAATGAAATTGGAAAAATGGAAAATTCTGAAATGAAGTGAAACCAGTGGAAAGGAATGGAAAGAAGGAAAGTGCATTGAAATGAGCGGAAACTTCATTACATGATTTTCATTGAAACCTGGAGATTTCCTTTCACAAAAAAAAATGTGAAAGGAAATAAAATGAGAAATCAAGGAACGAAGTTAAAGGAATAGATAGGAAAGGAAATATAATGATGCAGTGTTTAGATCTTGGCTGGGTGGCAGGTGTCCACTAAATTGCTCTACCACTCCCCTTCCTAGAGAGACAGGTGAGAGAATAGGACTAAAGCAAAGCAAAACCAAACAAGTGAAAGTTTGTTCCTCAGCACACATAGTGGTTTCTCTGGAAGGCAAACATTGTAGAATAACGAATGCCCCCCCTTCTTCCTCTCTCCCTTAGCTTTTATATCTGAGCTGATGTCATATGGTGTGGAATATCCCTTTGGTTAATTTGGGTCAGCTGGCCTGGTTGTGTCGTCCCCCCCTTGCCCCCCCCCCCCGNAGCTACCAATGCAAACCACAGCACTGTGAGGGCTGCTGAGGGAAAAAGTGAACTCTCTCTCAGTCAGATCCAATACCCCAGTCAAAGAAAAAAAAGCTCAGGGTTTTCCTCCGAGGGACACTGTTCAAACCTGCAGCTCCCTTCCCAAAAGGAGACCTCATTCAGAAGGCTAAGTTGCATGACCTTCCCCACCTACAGCAGAGACTTCTAGACAAAAAAACCCAATGAAGAATCACAAAGCCAGGAAAAGCACAAGCAATAATAGGAAGCCCAACTCTGCACATTAATTATAGAGGCGTTCCCCTGAGAAATGGAGGTCTTGGGTACCAGTCCTTGCTTTCAGCATAGATTACAGTTTTTTAATCCAGTGACTCCTTAAAGCAAACCACATAATTCCAGGGGCAGGGCTATAGGCAAGGTATTAATTCTCCTTACTTAGCAAATTCTTTGATTTTTTAAAACACATTTGTACATTTGCTAATAACATGCTGCAAATGCCCAACAGCTCCAAGCAGGAGAGAGAATGAATGCTTTTGTTATTCTAGGAAAATAGATGTGTATTTTTACTGTAGTCATAACAAAGGAGGCTTCAAGCATTCCTCTACATGCCAGTTGGGTTGTTTTTCTCATCACAGATATTCATCTGCCTGCAGACTGTAATGTCTTTCTGTGTTCATATGTGATGCATCCTGACAGCTTTTCTACAGTTTAAATTTGATATTTCAAGAAATCCATTCACAGTCTGGCTTTGAATATAGCACGTGCAGTTACTTCAGCTTCCGCATTGCTTTTCATTTTATTTTCAGCAAACTTTGGTTAGCATATTCCTCTACATGTGTGAAATTTCAAATTGGAAAGGACTTGTTTCAATTCTCCTTCTCTTAATGGAAGCTTGTCACCTCTCCAAAAGATAGAGGAAATGGGGTGTGGCTGAGGGTTAGATTCCCTTCCTACATGCTGTTAGTTCTGGAAAATTAGTGCACATCAGGTGTTTGGAAGAGAACACACGATGTCCCAGCAGAAGGCAGGATTGCCAGAGGTCAGTCTGAAGCTAGGGACATTGCATGGCTTCTCCAGCTAACCTACTGCTGATGTTCAGATGTTGAAACAAACCACAGCATTTTGTTTTCATAAAAACAAGCTTTGAGGTGATCGGGCACATGAGATTAACAGCAAACACTTGTAATAGGGACTGCAACAAAGAGACACTAAAGTCACAGTAAAAAAAGGACAAAAATACAGTCTCTGCAAAAAATTTAAAGATTTTTAAGTTTTAATGGCAGAATTTATCAAACTCTGAAACCTTTTCTAACTGCTTATGTCTGAATAGAATTTCAGTATCATTTCCTTGCATAAATAATTTTTTAAATCCGTGTTGAGCCCTCCTCTTGTTCACAAAGTTCTGTAGCATTAGACTACTATTTAATTTGTCATTTCTTTTTTTTTTGTCAGCACCTATGTTCATGCCAGGAAGAGGAGCTTGGTGAGAAGGAGGATTATGGATTTAGGATTTTATCTCTGCAGAGTCTGGCATGGTCTCTGTTTTGAGACTGCACCTTAGTACCTGGATTGTCTGTTTTGGTGAGAGAGAGGCAGCTGTCTAGGAAGACAACAGAAACAATGGCACATGTGAATTCACAAGCCAGCTTTGTCTGGCTATCTCATAAGCAAGGAACAATTTTGCAGGCATCTGATAGCCTGACAGAAGTAGAAATCCCATAGAGAGAGGAGAGCCTTTTCAGAGAGACAAAGGCAAGCCTGTTTATGAAATACCTGTTTCCTGAAAAACATGTTTTAAAACTTGTTTCATATATATATTATATAAAGACAAGTACTGTGAGTTAACAGAGAAAGAAGGCCTAAAGTCCCTAAACCAACATAAAACATGTGGCTACATGCAGAATGCATGTCTGGAATACTAACATTCTGTTCTTTGCTTGGGGGTCTGGAGGAATGGGTCCTGGTTGTCTTTTGGCCTGAGTATATTTCCCATGAATCAAAGGTTTAAAGAAGTGGGTGAGGCAAAAGGATAGACTGGTGCACACCCAAGGCTCACCCTGACACACCAGACCTGTGTTTGGACTTGGGACTAGTGCAGAGGCACTCCTGCATTCTGGTGTTTACCCCATGAGATTCTTTGATTTTGCAGGCACGTAACAGAAAGGTACAGTCAGTGCTGTGAGGGAAACTAGAGCATAGTGCCATCTCCAGCACTAACTTGTAACCTACACAGGGAGCTGGAGCTGTTGGGTGACTGTGGAAGGATACTCTACTGTGACAGTGGAGTGGTCATATCAGAAGCAACCCCAATAGTTCATACAACTGCCTACAACTCTATAAACATCCTGCCTGCATCCATGCTGAACGCAATCCTGTTCTTGTGAAAATGCTCAAAGAATAGTAGAACTTCACAGTGTTTTAAAGGAAAAAATGTCACAGCCCGCAAGGTAGAAGCACTTGGCAGAGTTAGCAGCATCTGAAATAAATGTACTCGAGCAGTCCTAGCACAAATGTGGTTTTGAGTACTCTGTCCTGCAAGACAGAGGAATCTGCCAGGTACTGTATACTCAGGCCACAGTCTACCAAACAGCTTAAATATGTTCTTAATTGCAAGCAATGAGCCCAAAGCCCAAAGTTAAACACAGGGAGAAGCATGCTATTGAACTAAGGGAAAAAACCCTCAGCACTTCACAAGGTCAACCCTTAGCAAAATTGAACCTTAATTTCTTGAAGTACCATAATTGTTCATGTGTCTTTCAGCCCTGAATTTGGAAATAAGGGTGACTGTTATTTCAAGGTGTATGACTCAGGCCCTGAGTAACCAGAACCAAATCAGAGACAAGTGAAAATTAGAAATGCAAGGGATACTGTGGGGGAAGAAGCAAGAGACTTAGTAAGAGGGTTCCCTGAGGTGAACTCCTTGCCTCACTACCTGCAAATGCTTACAACTCACTGCTATGGCATTCTTTTCATTGCCAACTTTATTACCAGATAATCTAAGTGTCATTTGTGAAGCACCTGGGGACAAGAATTACATGCAATCCCAGCCTGGCCACCTTCCCTCCTACTGTAATGACTACACGGCTCTTACAAGAATGGAGGCAGGGCAAGGCAGGCATTATGAAATGAATTCCGTGAGGTTAAGAGAAATGAAAACATGTAAATTATTCTCCTGTCATGACACTTTTCAAGGTCTGTAAAGATGTGACAGATTGTACTGGTTGTTTTTCATATTCTGTATTCCAGTGTGCATTTTGCATATATGCCTTATGTGCTCAAGTTCATGCCTACAAAGCGGCTTTTAATGAAGCATTTTCCAATGCTGACGTTGTCATTTGCATAACATATGAAATTTTGACAGGTAGCATGGAGCTCAGCAAGGTTCTTTGCCCTTACAAGGCACAAGAAACAAGACCTAGCACAAGGAGTTTATATTAAACAGGCAAAAACCCCCAGAATAATTTCAAAATACCCTGGATATCAGGGATACATTTATCTTAATCACGTATGAACTCCCATCAAATTACTTTCATTGACTGCCACCTATCTAGCACAAGGTGGCACGGTAAGACTGAACAGCTTTTGATAATCTTATGTCAGTACTATGTTGCAGTTTGAGCTAAAAAGGAGACATGATATGAGTAAACATGAACTATGGTCAGGATTTTTCCACTGGAGGGGAGGTTGGTGTGAATTGAACATAAAAATCATAGAAATAACCTTAGAAATCAGGATGGTTTGGGTTAGTAGGAACCTCAGAGACCATTTAGGTCCAACCCCCCTGCCATGGGCAGGGACACCTTGAACTGGATCAGGGGCTTAGGGCCCCACCCAACTTGGCCTTTGAGATATGGTCTCTGATTCTTCAGTGACAATGATGTTGAGTGGCTTCATCCTTTTTGGAAACAGATAAGGTGACTCTCTAGAGAGCTCTGATGGCCACCTGAAAGCATCCACACGAGTCACTACTGAAGAATGTATTTTCAACGGGCTTTCAGTATCTGTGCTTGTGGATGATCAAAACTACAGAAAAAACTCCTCACTTGGCCTACCATAACCCTTGAACAACTCATCTACAGACATAATAAGCCTGTCAGCACTTAAATGACTGTGGAGTTTCTTTCTGCATGATATGTTAATATCCAAATAAATGGCAGTGTCCTGAAGTAGAGATCCACGCAAGGCCTGTTTCACAAAGGACAGACCACTACTCATTGTAGTCTTTCCCAGGCTTAATAGCTATGAACTCTCCCCTCAATTCACATGGAACCAGCACTATTTAGTAGTTTGCTAGACTTCAGAATGTCCCATGGGATCCTATTTGGCTGCTGAGTACAAGTCATTCTGTAATTGCTTTTGGAATAGTGTATCATACTGTTTTCTCAGCTGCCAGTAAAAACTTTCCTCAGTTCTCCCTAGACTTTTCTTTCATAAGGAGTTTTACCTCTGCCCATCTCCAACTGCTAGGAGAGAAACCACTTTCTTAATTTTTGCTCATGTAGGTTTCTAAATAAATCTTCCATTTTATCTTCACCCTAGAACTCAGTCCTCACAACTAATTCAAGCCAGGTACCTCTATTTCTGGCTGGTGTTCTGCTCTTTCTGAATCTCAGGACAGAAGCTAATGCTGATGTCAGCTGCAGGTATTTGAAAACCTGTCTGGAAGCTGCATTAAGCAGGTGGAAATCTGAGTAGCATCTTGGAGATTAGAAGATGAACTCACCCAGTTAAAAGACAGGTGACCTAGTCTAAATGGGACGAGATGACAGCTTTATCTTTAGCAGGCAATGGGGCACAATAAAAGCATAAGGGAGATGTGGGAAGAGATTCATTCTAAGTAAATTACAACTCCTATCTGCTATCAGCCTAGCTGGAATTCAGCATGTGGGAGAGCAGGGGCTGCTGCTGTCATCACTGCCCTTGGATTTTTTGTGAGAGGAAGTAAACAACTCTAAATTTCAGCCTGGCTTTTACAGAAGCTTGTGTGGGTGTCCCAGTAGTTTTTGGTAAACAGGTTACAGCAGGAGCCACCGGAAAATGAGAATTTTTTTTCCAAATAAACAAATTTAACTTAATGAAGACTCAAAATTACTATGTTTTGGGGGGGTTACCCCAGGAGTCTCATTATCTCTAATTGGATGTTTTATTTCATGAAGTAGTCAGCATTAACTTTTAGCTTGGTGAGGGAAAATCTCATATTTAATTGCCCCCAAATTTTCCTTTATTCCTGGGAAGACTTGGCAGGATTGCGAATATCTCTAGTGGCCAAGCTGTCAAACAAGCTTTTCCTTTTCAAAGGACATTCTTTTTTCTTTCTCTTTTTTTTCCCCTCCCCTCACTATCCCGGGCCAATTTTGGTTCTCTTTCCCACTCAACACCTCCTACTTCATAGGCAGCACTGTTCCCCACAAGCTCTCCAGCAGACTGAAAGCAGGGACTGCTTTCTGCCTGGATGACTTCCTGTCTTGAGGGCTCTGTGCCCAAATTTACACCAGAAGAAATCAGTGTAACTCAAGTTTAATATATCGCAAAGCAGAGTTAATTCACTGCTGAAACAGTCTGGAATGGCATACCAAATGCTGGTTTTGGCCATATGTACTAGTGTTTCACACTCCTTCCCCCCAAAAAATAAGTTTTGGCTCATAGTAGTATCTATTTTTATTTCATCTTTAACCTATTCTAAAATTACACCAGATAAGCAAAGCCACCTTTTTTATTTCCTTTCTTATCTCATTGGTCTAAAATCACTATCCAACGTAAGTGAGCAGGGAAACAGAGATTTCTTTTTAAACAGCAATAAGAAATGGATGATTTATCAGACACTTTTCAAAATATTATTGGTGTAAAGACATCTTGATAAATGAGGGATGATTATTCTCATCTTCACAGACCAAAGTACAGCTGTGAAATCCTTCCAAGCAGTGCTCAAAATGTTTGATTTCCATTTTAGTTGATATTTGACAGAAAGGATTTTATTTTTGCATTATCTAGGGGAAGTGGAAATGAGTATTTGTTCTGTCCTTTTTCCTTCTAGCTCTCCTTTCTCATCCTCCTGCCTTTTTATTTGTAGTGATTGCAATGCTTTATTACACATGGTCCTGAGAGCCTTTGGGAGTTATGTGTCTTCTGTAGTCAGTATTTTTCCTTATTATTTTAAGGTGTGGTAAACCCAGCAGTTGCCAACTGAACACTTGATGTCTAGTGTCTGGAATGTATAAATAAGAAGACAGCTGAAAAGCACTGTAGCCCGGAAAAGACAGAGATTTTAACTGAAACACAGACCTGCTTTGGGCTTCTTAAGCGAGTTTCTCTACAGCTCAACTTCCAAGTTCTAGACTGATCCTCTAGTTCAGGAAAAGTAAGGTAGGAACACCTGAAGTTAAGAAATCACAATATTATGTTGGAAGAAAAGGCTTTGCACTAGAGGAATCCTAGGTCTGAATTGCACTGAATTATGAATTGGGGGGGGGGGAAGACTTCACTTTTCAGCACTAGCCCACAGTCCCATGAAATCAATTGTAACTAAAACCATGCTCTGAAGGCATGGTTCCATATGATGAGGTTAGAGTTCACTCTCTAACACAGAAGGAGATGAACACCCTCTCCCAAATTAAATATTCCTCACTCTGGTTATTGAGTTGAAGTGGCTCATGAACCATATGGCAAACACCAAGGAGGAGCTAAGGGCGGGTGAAAATCTGCAGTTGGGACATGAGAAGTCAGCAACATCTCAGCTTCTTGGCCTTGGTGAACTATTAGATCAGATCAGCTGCTCCTAAACCTGTCTAGAGGAATCAGTTTGCTCTGCAGATCATCACTTCAAGGCCCATTCTGGAAGAGACAAGACTCAACTGAACAAGATAAAATAAGCTATTTTTGCTTGTGCTACTTAACAATCCATTCAGTATGCCATTGAATAGACAATCTGAAAGGAAAGAACTCTGAAATGTCTAATAAACTCACTGTGCAAAGATCTGTGTATGGTCACACAAACTAAAATGTTCTCAGACTACTGAAAAAAATTGGCAACAATGCTCAGTTATTCAGGGGGAGCATGATCTTTAGAGAAGTAGATCTGGCTCAAAACCAACACAACTATGAAAAAAGTTTACCCAGGGGAAAGAAGGCCAAAAGCACTGAAGAACTGAGGTAACTGAGGAACCAACATTGGGGGAACAGAGGCTCTGTTGTTTTTATAGGCAAATGTTTCAGAAGTCTATTCAGCAAATTATTCACTCAGTCTTAAAGCAATCATCCCATGGGGCAAGCTTGGGGCACGAGCCCATTTCACCCAGCCTTTCCCTTTGTCCTGAAGGAGATGACCCCTCTGACATGGTCTGAATGACTTTCTGTGTCTTGGCCCAGGCAGGCATTCCCTGATGGTTCTGGTCTCACCCTCTCCTCCCACACAGGGGCATGAGCACAATTAAGTCTCTGCCTATTCCACTGCACTCCCCAGCCATGGCTGCATCGCCAGGGCACGGAGAAGGAAAGGACTGGGCAGTAGAAAGCAGACAGTTCTCCACATTGCCTGGAAGAGGGACAGAAATTTGAGAAGTGGGGAGAGAAGGGTGGCTGCTCCAGTGAAAGATGGTGGTATTGGCTGAATGGGAGTAGTGTTGCTGTCAAGAGGAAGAGAGAGAGGAACAAGGAGAATGAAAGATCAACCTACAGAAATCTCCTATAACCAAGATTCACACCTGTCAACTTTGGGTGTCCTATTAAGGCTGCAAGCTTTTCGCTCTAATGAAAGCAGCATTATTGTCCTGAAATATATCAGAAATACTTCAGGTCTAAATAATTCAGATGTCAAAATGAGTATGAGGAAGAAAATGATTTAGCAGAAAGACTGCTTTGTTTTCGAAGTCGCTATTTCTTTCTGTTTATGCACCCATACAGACACTAACAAATCAGTGAACTGGATGCACAACCAGACAGCATCACTGATTACATCTTTCCCTGAACAAAAGCAAGGAAATAGAGGAGGAAGAAAAAGCATGCAAAAGTTATTTAGAAGGCAGAACTATTTGATGAGATTTTATCTGCTATGCAGTTTAAACAGAATTCCCAAGCTATTTACAATCAGAATGTTGAGGGTTGTTGGGCATTGCAAATGAATTTTAAATAACTCCTGTTGGCAAAGTTTCTTTTCTCAGAGTTGCCAAATCTCATAGCTTTATCACAAATCTCATAATGTTGAATTGCTTATTTAAATCACAATTCAAAGAATCACCGACTAATGAGTTTCTTGCCTTATTTTTTTCTTTTTAAAATGTAAATTTCTCAGGAACATACTTATTGCAGAAGGTAACAGATAATCGGAGTAAATACCAGAGCAGTCAGGGATGCTATTGTTCATCTAGGCCTTTCTCTAATCAGGGGAGAAGAAAATCACTGTTTACTGGCAGCTGCCTGCTGACAGCAGAACCACACAGAGGCTGGGGCTCCCTGTTGTTCTGTGGCAGTGCTTGCCCCGGTTAATAAACCCTGGCCCCAGATTAGCTTTCACTCTGTACTCCCTCATCTTCCCTCCACCCTGGCCTCTCAGGGTCTTTCCACATCACTGAAACTTTCATGAGTATAAAAAAATTCCGCTGGCTTCACTGTGACCCCACCCAGAAGGAGAGGCTCCTTTCCCCAGCCCATATAGAGCACCATTGAAAAAACCCCTACAACACAACAGTATTTTTTACTTATAACTCAACTGCTGGCAGGGTTGGGGGCAGGATTTGCACCTGTTACCTGCTCCAACCATTGTGTGTAGAAGTCTGTGATGGACACCAAGCTGCCTTCAGCCTCCATGGACACACAGGCCTATAAGGGCAGTGTCAGGAGGTCAATGTTGCCTCTGGTCATGTACAGGACAGCCAGCCCAGGTTAAACCCTTGTCTTGGTCTGATTTAAAGCTCAGGTTTTTGTTATGTTTTCAGTATCAGGCACTTAGCTTTCTTTGGCTGTCAGTAAAACACCATATATAAAAGTCTAAAAGGGAGGTGTCAAGAGGATGGAAGCAGGTGCTTCTCAGTGGTGTCAAGCAATAGGACAAGAGACAACAGGCAGAAACTGATGCACAGGAAGCTCCACCTGAGCATGAGGGAGAACTTCTTTACTGTGCGGGTGACCATGCACTAGAACAGATTGCCTAGAAAAGTTGTGGAATCTCCCTCACCACAGATACCAAGAACCCTCTGGATGCAATCCTGTGCAATGTGCTCTAGGACAAACATACTTGAGCAGGGAGGCTGGACCACATGACCCTCTGTGGTCCCAACCTGATCCTTTCTGTGATTCTGTGATTTCATCCTCCATCTGATCAAAGGCACTTGAGGGATTTTTGGACACCAAAACTCTCAAAAATTGAGTTAAACTCCTGAAAATGTAATTCAGTGGCATACACTTTACCTGCAGCCTGTTTTCTGTGTCTTTAGCATACATCAGTGCCATCTGGAGGCTCTTTGTGGAGACCCGGGGACTGGAAATGCATTCCAGTTGGAATGGTTGTAGCCAGGTGAGGGTTGGCCTCTTCTCCCCAGCCACTAACAATAGGAGTATGAGGGGTCACAGTCTTCAGCTGCACCAGCCGAGGTTTAAGTTGGACATCAGGAAGATTTTCTTCACAGAAAGGGTGGTTAAACATTGAAATGGGCTGCACGGGGAGCTGGAGGTGCTTAAGGAAAGACCGGACGTGGCACTTAGAGCCGTGGTCTAGTTGACATGGTGCTGTTCAGACTCCATGATCTCAGAGGTCTTTTCCATCCTAAATGATCCTGTGATTCAAAGAGCAACAAGCGCAGACCCTCGTGCAGCGACCCGGCTGCACGACAGGGTGCGGACACACGCGCCCAGGCCTGCCCGAGGCAGACGTGACCTCCTTTTCCCCCCACAGCCGCGGCCCCTGGGACGATCCCCACCAAGCCCCCACCGTCTCCCCGTCGCCCCGGCCTCCCGGGAGCCGGCGGGAGCGGCCCCCCGCGCATGCGCGCTCCGCCGAGCGCCC
>VYZT01047526.1:61225-94206 GCA_013400735.1 Pomatostomus ruficeps
GGTACGCGTTTTCGTGCCCTCCCGCCGTCCTCAGGCCGGCTCCTGCCGGAGAGAGGCTGGTGCTGCGCCGGGGGCTCGGCCCGGCCCTGCGCACTGCTTCCCAGCGCTCATCCCAGTGGGAAAGCATCGCTCGTGCTTCGCCTCCCATTTTCAGAGAGAAGGAGCGCTTCCTTTTTCTCCCACTTGCCTTTCTCACTTGGTTGACACTTGCGTTTCCTGTGAAGTGCACACTTACTCGCCGATTTTAGGCATTTTGTTAGTCACTAAAAATTATGCGTAAGTCAGAAATACGTGGCTGGTGTTGTATGACATAAACTGTTCCGATCATTGCCCGTATTAGTGTTACATTCACTCCAAGTAGGCTGCGAAGCTCGACTTCAGAGTGATAGAAGTGCTCAGATACTTAGTCCACGTTCCTGAGTCCAGACTGGTAATCCCCATCGAAGTTCTCAGCCATGCTGTGGAGGCACAGCTGGCAGTGAAGGTCAGCTAGTTCCTAATTATTTTCCACACCTCAGGGAGAGCAGGAGCTTAGGAAAGCATTTTCAGAGGGAATAACCTGTGCTATCCATGTGGCTCACTAGCTCAATGATTACCAAGAGTAGGACAAGGTATTCCTGAATTGCTCTTGTTGTTTCTAGTTAAGTTTAATCCTCAGTCACAGATTTTATTGTGCTATAAGAGTTACTGGAGAACATGTGTTTATGGAAAAACTTATTCTTTATCTAAATTACTCTTTTTTTTTTAATGTTGGAACTAGTGTTCTACCATAATAGACCCAGAGCAATGCTTAGCAGCATTTAGTGAATCTTCCTGTTGATCAGCAAAGTGTTGCAGCACCCTGGAGCTAGGCCTTTCTCAGTCACAGTACTGGTTTGGTGGTAGGGGCAAAAATTAAGCAACATGTCTAATCTATAGCCTTCCTATAGTTTTGAGACTACATTTGTGCATTATCTGGCTAACACAGGGTAGAATTACAGCACTCCCTTACACCACCCTTGATGGTGGTAGCTGACCTACTTAAAATGGATTTTATTTGATAGTGCTCAGTGTTGGTCAGGTAGAATAAGGCTTTAGTGACAATGACAAGTTTATTTATTTTCTAATTGTTTAAAATCATAGTAGCGTTCAGGAGTGACCAAGAGACATAGACCAAGATTAGAGCTTTACTGGAGTTTTTTTTGACATTTTGAAAAATACCTGTTTTTATTGTAAGGTTCTGGCCCTTCTGCTGTGTTACACGTCCCACTGAGCTGCTTACACTGGACCGAGTAAAGAATCAGTACTCCCAAGGACAGTGTCTCCAGATAGATAGATACTCATACATAGGGTTGAACTGCCACTCATAGCCTTAGAAGCCAAATAGCTTTGCTGAATTTACAGGAAATGCCTTTTTGCATCATGGTACTCAGAGGTTCTTGCTGGCTTTTCAGAACAGTGATAGAGTATCTGGAAGAATGATCAAGAGGTCTGTTTGAGAAGTACTTCTAGCCTAACACCAGAATATTACCAGGGTTTTTTTATATTTTTGTGTGCTTGATCCACAGCTAATACCCTATTGTGGAAATACTTGTTGTAAAACTAGTTTCATAACAGACTCTGTAGGTGTTTGAAAGTAGACTTAATTACGCTAAACTGCAAGTATATTGGCAAAAAGATGGAGCTAAAGTAGAGAAGTAAAGCAGTGAAGACTGTCTTGCAACAAACAAAGGTAGTAGAAGAAGGGTATGAGTGCACTTCATTATGCTCTTTCTTTTCTCAGCTTTTGCTTATGTCTTTTATGGAACTTATCTAACAGGAACTTAGCACATTTCTGGAGTTGAAATACACGAGTGCCTCATGAGCTCAAATAACAAAGAAAAAAATGTGCTTTCTTGGTTGAAAAATCCCTGCCCACACTGTACTATAAAATACAAAATACTCAGGTCCATGAATACTTTTGTAGTGATACCAGTACCCTGGTAATTTTGGAATGACTTGATGTGATAATGCCCTAGAAAATGGTGCAAATGGAGTTCTCCTTTCAGGGAACTAATTGAAATTCTGGCAATTTCAAGAAACCAAAAGCTTCCACAACCAGGAGAGGAGAGCCAGGTAAGCTGAATTTCTGAATTGTGTTTCTTTGGGTAAGCATAATTCTTCACTTCTAATTTTTTCCCATTCTTTTGTTTGTTCTTTCTTTCTCCCTTCGTCCTTGCCTCTACTCAAGCTAACGGTCATGATGGGGCTTTGGCCCTGCTACACAGGCATTATTGGATCTCCTGTTGTTTGTTCATTTTTTATGTGCTTCATAGCCTGTTTCTGCAAACAGGAAGAAATTTTGTTTCATTTTTCATTCAAACAAAAATACTCCTATGGATGCCATTTGCTCTTCTTTGTAGCGTGACTGAGGGTGTGTTGTTACTCTAGCCAAATTAAAAGTTCTACAAAACTCTTGTTCAATAGATCCTGGAACTGCTGATTCAGAGAGATGGAGAGTTTCAAGAGCTAATGAAGTTGGCAGTTGATCAGGGAAAAATCCATCATGAAATGCAGCTTTTAGAAAAGGTAGTAGAAAAGCGGGATAATGATATTCAGCAGCTGCAGAAACAGCTAAAAGAAGCAGAGCACATACTGGTAAGTTCGTAATGATGTGTTTGCTTTTGAGCATCTACTTGTAGAAAAGGTGGTTCTGGGCAAACTGATGTTGTGTTAGTTTCAGAAGATTTAAATATTTAAAACTTCATAAGAGCTTAGTGGTTTGGGTTTTTTTCTCAGTAGTCAAAAACTGTTCGGTTATCATGGTATTAAGTTGGGTTTTTTTTATAATGCTAATTTTCTTCTAAACCTTTATTTCTGTGTATTTTGAAAATGTTCATGGAATAGTTTCTCTCTTAAAATGCAATTAAATGGAAGGGTTTATTCACAGAGCTGGCTTTATGTAGATGTTTATAAATTAAAAATGCATTGAAGGTTTGATTTCCTTTGTGGGTTTTTATTTTTTACAACTAGGCAACAGCTGTTTATCAAGCAAAGGAAAAGCTGAAATCAATTGAAAAAGCACGAAAAGGTGAGTATCCATGATTGTACATACTACGTAAATGCAATTCTAAAGAAAGATGTTAGTGAGCTCAAATCGGGCCTTTTTTATTTTTTTAATTCTACTGTCACAGATTTCAGATGCTTTATGTGTAAACAAATTTCCATTTCATTATGAAACTGTAACCATTTCCTCTGAATAAAGGCAGGATT
The DNA here is from genome assembly GCA_013400735.1 of Pomatostomus ruficeps. Classification (NCBI taxonomy): domain Eukaryota; kingdom Metazoa; phylum Chordata; class Aves; order Passeriformes; family Timaliidae; genus Pomatostomus; species Pomatostomus ruficeps. Next base: position 64,457 of record VYZT01047526.1, read on the forward strand.
TAATCAGTTTTTTTGTGGCAGACATATCTTAGTATGAAAGTGTCTCTGCAGTCTTCTTGGACTGATAATAGTGTATCTGATTACCTAAGTGCCTTACCAAAGTGCCTGAGGAGGTTTGTTAAGGAAAGGAAGAGAATGTTTGTGTGTATATGCACTTAGCAATTCCTGCCATTCTGTGGCACTTACCAAGCTAAACTATCTTTTTTTTTGGTGGGGGGGAGGCATCTTCTTCAGGTTTGTTTTTTTTACAGTGTCTTTTATCATTTTGTTACGCCTATTTCATCTAGAAAATCAAGGAATTTTATAAAGTTTCTATTAATCTAGTACAGGCACATATTTGGAAGGACTCTTCCGGGTGCAATCTATAGTTACTAAACAAACAAAAAAACCTTCTTTGCTACAGAAAATTCTATAATAAAGCAGGAAGTGAAGTTTTAGGAATTGTGCTTGTCAAGTACACTTGTTTAAGAGATTGTGTTTTTCACGAGTTTGGAGAACCATTGACATTGAAGGTGTTTTGCACTTGTGTCTGTAAAATCAGTTCACTGAAAAGCTCATCTTTGCGTAGTCTGAAAACCTTCTAAACAGTCCTTGCATTTGAACCAGGCTCTTAATGTCTGGCAAAATCACATTCACAGTCTTTTAGGTATTGGTGTCCAATATTCTGAAATAATTAAATGATGCAATCTCTTGAGAATGCAGCAACTTTTTTTTTCTTTTCTTCAGGTGCCATTTCCTCTGAAGAAATAATTAAATATGCTCATAGGATCAGTGCTAGCAATGCTGTCTGTGCCCCTCTGACATGGGTACCAGGTAACTATTGTGGTTATGATAGTTGATTTCTTTTTAATAATAAATCATGGTTAATATCTGGTCTTATAATGTTTTTATACAGTGATAACCACTGGGGTTTATTAGAGTAACCTTGTTTTCAGCTGCTACATCTAATATTTCAACAAAAATGAATATTGAAAGTCCTGTGGACTTCACATATGTCTCCAAAAGGTTATGAAACTGCTTTCATTAACAGACTGGCCTCCTCTGCTCCCCTTCATTTGCCTTTTTCCCCTGAATGTTCGCCCTGATAATAAGTCAAAGCCAAGTATGCTAAAGGCTTTTCTGTGTGTTTGGTTGCATTTCCTCTTGCCCCTTACAATATTCTTTCAGAGAATGTTAGTCAACAGTGGAGTCAGAAGCAGAATTTCTATTATGACCTGTTTCAATTTTGGGTACTACCCTCTTTGCCCAAAATGAAAATGTGTTTGATCCAATTCCTGTCCTTGCTCTTCAGCTGTGAAGTAGCAGGGAGAGCAAAGATATCTTTTAAACATGATGGGGTTTTTTGGTTTTAGTTGCTTTGAGTTGTTTGGGGTTTTTTCTAATACCTTTTTTTTGCCAAGTTTGAGAGAACAAAGAAAGTCTAAGTGAAAGATAGACTTGGATTTTAATAAAACAGGCGTGATGCTCGTTGCTTATCCAGCAACCAGAGTGTGGGGTTTTTTGGTTATTAAATTAGGCTCTGAAGCTAAAGCTAATGCCTGCAAGACAATTGTTAAATATTTAAAAGTATTCTTTTTCTTTTTTTTTTTCTAAAAGGGGACCCGCGCAGGCCATATCCTACAGATCTGGAAATGAGAAGTGGTCTCTTGGGTCAGATGAACAACCCATCCGCCAATGGAGTTAATGGACACTTACCAGGGGACGCACTTGCAGCAGGCAGACTGCCAGGTAAGCAAAACTCAGTTTTGTTTTGTTTTTCTTTATTCCTTATAGAATCACAGCAATTATACAACTCCCTTAGCAAAGGCAAATCAGAGGTAAAGCAATGAAAATTATGGTTAATGTTGTTCCCTAGCAGTGAGGACCTAGTAAAGAAAGTTAATTAGAAATTGCGTATTTTTTTTATTTCATGTTAAAGTGCAGACACTACAACTGAGTCAATATAAACAAAACTCAGTTACTAAGTGATTTCCAGACATATTAGAAAGAAGCACTTTCAGAGCAACTTTTACTTAGTGATGATGACAAAGCATGGAATTGTGAAAGCTGTATTTGGGAGAAAGGCAGTTTATTGTCATCCCCTATCTTTCTTTGAGTCTATGCTTAGAAGTTCTGGATATAAAAGACATGGCAAGGGACAACTGCTGAGATAGTATGTTGAGTGCAGGAATCAAGCTTTAATCCCTTAACTGCTTAGTGAAGTTAAGGGATTAAAGCTTGATTCCTGCACTCAACATACTGCACTGCTGACTTCAGTGGGATTCATTCCTTCATGCCAAAATTGAATTAAGCAGTAAATTACAGTAATTGAATCAAGAGTTCAGTTGCTCTGTACCTGTGCAGCTTTAATCTACCATGGTTAGACTAAATGGTGGAAAAATTCTTAGTTTGGCTTCGTGGGAGATCTTACATGTCTGTTAAGCCACTATCAGGCATTATGGAAAGCTTGTTTTCAAAAATCATGCTGAATTGGTTAAAAAACCCCTGTTGCAACTCCATCAGAGAAATAGTTAATTTGCATTTTGGGTTTCTGATCATCTGTCTAATCCTACAGTAATGTCTTAGAAAATGACTTGAAATTCTGCATCATGTCACTTTGTAAACCTCTGGCCTTGGGTAAAATGGGTCAGTGAGCTGAAGGGGAGTAGGACCCTGACATCTGTCCATAGCAACCCAGCAGGGAAATGCTGAGGGTTGGCCCACGTATCTTTTCTGTTCTTTTGAAATACAATCAGAGGAGATGTTAAGATTGTGACTTCCTAATGGAGTTTGAGCATTTATTTGTGTAAGTTTTGATAGAGCCCATTCTGGCTGGCTCCTCTGCCTTGGAGGATGCAGACTTGATCTGTTTATATTTGAGTGCTGTCTCTATAAGAACTGAAAAGAATTTTTGGAATTTTCTTGAGAAGCTGGAAAATACGGGATTTAAACTCCTCTAGTCAAGTTCTTAATTGAGTCTTGGGCTCCTCTGTCAGGTTAAACCCTCTAGACTCTCAAGGTAAGAGGGATAAACATTCATCTACAAGAAAGTTGAGGCTGCCCTAGCATTTTGTGTAGGGATGCTGAATCTGTTGGTGTGTGGAGGCATGTCATGAGAATGCTAATTATGGGTTATAGTCCTTTTGGAGACTCCTGCAGAGATGTCCAGCTACTGATTCCTTAGTGAATATACAAGTCAGTCACTGGGCTGCCTGGTAGCCTCCAAACTTCGAGGCTGCTTAGCACACATTCAGCCTGGTTTAATAGCAGACTGGTTCTAGCATTAAAACAGGGCCACATGATGTAAAACACTGGCTTCCATTCTCAGCTTGTTTAAATAAAGGCTTTTCAGGCATATTTGGATAAAGCTGTTTTCTCTGAATTTTTATGGTCTGTCTGAATATTTTTTTAATCTAATATTTTTATTTATTTTTGCATACTGATAGACAGTAATAATTTTCATTACTCCCAGTGGTTGTGAATGCTAAATCAGTTCAACCTGTGCTTTGAAGGTGAAAAGCTCTGTAAGAGTTACTAAGAGCCACCTACATAAATGAGCCTCTCTGGCAGAGTAGACTTTTACAGTTACAGAGTTGCTCCATCCTCAGATGTTTTCAAGCTGTTACTGGAGGGTTTAATTTGTCCAAAAGCCATAAAAAAATTTAATCTTTGTTTTGATTTTAAATTGAAATTCTGGTTGAGCTGTCTTGTTGAATTTGTCAATATACAAAACTGACAGTTTGCTTGATTATGCCCCTTTTTTTCCAGATGTGCTTGCTCCTCAGTATCCTTGGCAGTCAAGTGATATGTCAATGAACATGCTACCTCCTAATCACAGTAATGACTTCATGTTGGAGCCCCCAGGACACAACAAAGAGAATGAAGATGACGTAGAAGTTATGTCAACAGACTCCTCAAGCAGCAGCAGTGACTCAGACTAGGTACGAGAGGGACAGTATCCCTAGACCTTTCCTGTGGTGAAGGTAGGTTAGATGCTGTTTGTCACAAACTGCAATGTCCTTTTGTTCTACCAGCAGCTCTGTGTAGGGAGAAGAGAACAGCTGGCTCAGAAATGAGATGACTAATTTAAAACTATGGACTATAGACTTGTTTTTTTCCCACTAGATGTTCAAGTGAAATGACTGGGAGCTGTCTACTGGGGGAAGAGATGTCAGATTTTCAGTGATCGTGTGAATGTATGTTTGCAAGAGATGTGTAAATATGTATATATGTATTTACTATACATTAGATGACATAAGTTCTGGGAAAAAAGCTGTAAGGGGAATCCCCTGGTATGTTTGTTAGTAACTTTATTCTTTTGATGATAGCCTTTTCTATGCTACAGAAATGAGACATGAAGTTTGTAATTTTAGTGTCTTTTTTTGTTACTGCCTAAATCCATGTTCTTGATCATCTGTGTATCAAGAAAAAAATATGGCAATAAGGTGTAATAAAAGAGTTTGTAATTGTTGTAATATATAATGAATTATTTGTCATAAATAAACTCAGCTTTGATCTAACTTCAGTTTTGCAAACTTTAATCTTAGATGAGTTGCCATGTAACTTCAATACTCAGCACATTTTATCTTGGTATGTGGTAAAATTCTGATTGAGTTTCAGAAGTTTGTACTCCATTTTCCCCTTTGCAAAATGCCCAGTCAGCATTAGAAGCAGCTAGGGAGTCAGAAATGGAAAGCCTGTCCTTCCTTTCCAGGTGAGCCCTTCCAGGTACACCCAGAGGTGGGCAGCCCATGGGGCAGTGAGTGCCCACCCACAGGGCTGCACCAGTACTTGGTTAAGCATCCTGAGACCCTGGAGGTGACACGCTTTGGGGCATGCTGCAGGCTTAGCCCCTCTCAGATCAAAGTGCTCAAGGATTTTTTTGTTCTTGTCATCTATAGTTTTTTTCAGTTCTTCGAAGCTGCTGATTTGCTTACTTTGGCAGTTGCATTTCCGGCATCAGCTGCAATGTTATTATGTCTTTCCAAAGACACTTCCCTTGGCTTTCCTTTCCTTGTTCTGTTCTGCTTAAGGACAGGATTTTATGACAGCCACTTTTCTCTTAAGTAACCCTCTGATAAAATTACAAAACTCATGTGAACTGTTGCTCCTGGCAGTTACAGGTAGGTTTCTGTCCTGCAGCAAGGCTTCCTGCAGCACAGATCACAATTCTCTTCACTTTTCCATTTTGTAGATTCCTCACAGGAAGTATCTGATGAATCAGGTAATTCCTCCTTTGCTCAAGTCATCTTTCAAACATTGCTGCCAGTAATGCTGCCACCTATGACCAACATATGTACAAATCCCATAAGGATGCAGAAAGGAGAAGGACTTCAGTCAGGTTCAATCGCATAATATGGGGCAGTGGTTTTTGTTTCAAGAGAAATGGGGAATTTGGTTTTGTCTCAGCTGTTCCTTTTAGAAGTATTTTCAGAGTTACTAAACTGTCACCTCTTTGACAGTCTAAAGTTATTCATATACGTACATACTGTAATCTTTATTCAGTATCATGTTTTCCGCTTCGGTGCTTATCTCCAATGTCTTTCCTCTTTAATTCACATTAATCCCAATACATGTGCTCTGTCTCAGTCATCCTAATTAACCTTGCCTACCCCTTTTCTAGCTCACATTAGTTTTTGTCTTGAAACATGTGTGATCAGAATCATACATGGTATTGGAAAATGGAGTTTCGTAATGCTTTGTATAATGGGATTGGTATTTTCTTTCTAAATGCCCCTCTCTTAACACATCACACAGACACAGTTCACTAGTCTCTTTTATCTTCTAACTTACAAGGACATTCTTTAAATGAAACAAAAATAGATAATTAATACTCATGAAAAGTGTAGTGTTACAGTCTACCCAAAACTCTCCTATGGCTGTATCATGTAATTCACCAACTGAAATAATTGTGGAGGCGGGTGATTGTTTCCAGACATAAGAGGGAACTGAAGCAATGACCACTTCTTTTTCTGGGTTGTTTGTTACTCTGTTAAAGGATTAAATGGGACCAATGTATTACATCTAAGAAATAGGTAGCACAACAGCTCTGCCTACTGTTCACTTAACATAAAATCAAACTTTGGGTATTAGATGCATCCTAAACAGTTTCCTTGCATCAGTGCTCCAAACCATGTACAGTTCAGGAGTATATTTCTCAATGCTGGCTAACTATAATGCAATTTTAGGTGAATTCTGTCAGTTACAAGCAGTTTAGTGAACCATGAAATGGTAACTGAGTGTTCTGTTATCCAGTGATTTAGATATGTATATAATAGATTTTCCTATTTACCAAAAGTACCAAAAATCAGGGACTCACTTGAAAGGACTGTGTCTTGGCAGCTAAAATCGACTGAGAACCAAATTTTCTGTAGGAGTGGGAAATATAAATCTGTGATACATATAAACAAAGTTATTTAAGTTGGGGATTGCTGACAGCTCTTTGCAGCAAAGCACTGTAGTCATTTATTATTAGAAAGGATACAGAAATGCTGACATATGGAGATACTGTTTGTGTCCTCATTTCAGTGTCTACTTGGGTATTTACAAGAGATAGAATGAATATAACCATTAACAAAATATGCTAAGAAGGTATTTGTTGCATGACAAACCATTTTACAGTGGCCCCTGTTCTCTCATCAGGAGCTAGACGCCTTCTAAAATTTAAAATTTTACTAAATAATTTAATTTTTTTTCTTCATTTTTCTTTGTGACAAATGGGCAGGACATCTGTCAACTATTCCTACAGCTTCTTTGTTGACAGCTAAACAGAATAATTTTCAGTGTACATAAGGTTGCTTTCAGGAAGCAAATCTTCACTTTTGAATAGAAAAATAAGCTTTTTACAAAGGTACAGTAGCAAAGGAATTTTTGGTGATATTTCCCATTTCAAAACTGTTGTGTAACATTACTTTTTTCTTCAGAGAACGGGTGTCTGTCCTAAGGGAAGTTGCACATAATTAATACTTCAAACTCTAAGCAGGAGGACTGCCACGGGTAGTAGCATCCTTATGCCTCATCACTCTGCTTCTCCACAAGAAGAGCCATTTCCGTTTAAAAAAAACGTATGTACAAAGTAAGGAAGAGCTTTAAACCCCTCAGGCTGATTTCTTTTAAGAACTGAGAAGTCAATTCGTAATTTCAGGCAATTTTAATCTCTCAGTATTGTGCCTGTGTTTCATTCAAAAGAAATTAAACATTTTTGTACAATGAGTGTATCTAAAGGAAACAGACAAGAGCTGTGCTTTAAAAGAACCCTGACAATAAAAAATGAGCCAATTAGTGATTTTTTAAAAAGTTATACCCTAAAATTAATTGCTGATATCTTAGTGACTTTCAGCTGGAAAAGAATCAAAATTTGGTACAGATTCTAGAAAAAATAACAATATTAACTCCTTGGTTTTGTTTGTATTGTTGGGTATTGTAATTTCATTCACTAACAACTCAGTCATTTAATCAGTCAAAGTGAAAATTCACAATTTTACCAAATCTCAATAGCCATACAGAATTACAGTCATCTGTGCTGTTTAATACAACTCTTTCTAGCCACAAAGTATGACTTTTGCCATGGAGTTACACCTATAAATGAGATTTGTGTCAGCCTAGTAGAGTAGTCACCTCTTCATTCTAAGTGTTCACTAACATAAATTCACATCAACTGCAGAGATCTGAGACGTTTCTGCTGATAAACTCAATGTAATTGAGGCTCTAAACAGAACCGTGTTATGAAAGCAAGTGGCAAGAAGGGTCAGGGAATTTTCATTCCCTGCAATAAGTCATGACAATCTTCACATGTATAATACTCTTGACTTTCAAGTATATACTGCTGTCTGCATGAGAAGAAGGCACCGTCTATTAAATATAACTTTTGTTCATGACAGTAGCTTCATAACTGAAGCTAAGAGACAAGGCTAAGTTTTAAAATTGGTCCAATAATTACAAGAAAGCAGGCTTAAACAAGCATGTTTTTTTGCTGCAACTGCTTCCAAGTGAGTAAGCTTCCCTGGCCAGTGCTGACATCCAAATGGCTGTTCATCAATATAAAGATTAACTAGATAAAACACTGAGTTTTCTGTAAAGGCAAACATTAATTGTTAACTACTAGACCTAGAAATGGGTCTGAAATGAGACACAACTGTCATGTGAAATAGGGTAAAAGCACTGAAACACTTGGCATTTTCTTCTTTGGGCAAGATAATGTTTTCACATGGGCAGGGTGAGCAGTTTAAATCTTTTTTTTCTTCTATATTAAAAAAAAAGCATATTTGTCCTTTAGTTTGTTACATAACGTACAATTTGTTTTTACTCTAATTGGTGACTTCCTGTGTACCCCTTTAGATGATCCAGCTCTTCACTAAAAGGATTGTAACCTTGCTCTCTTAAACAGCGTAAGGCCCAGAACAGTTGATCTGCTGGAGGAAATTCATCCCATTTGACCCATTCCCAGCCTGTAGGGGAAAAAAAAAAGAAGGAAAAAAAGTCAGAGTATAGAGTTAAGACAGGACCCAAAGAAACGGCATGAAGCTGTGTCAGGGGAGGTTTAGGCTGGATGTTAGGAAAAGGTTCTTCACCCAGAGGGTGGTCAGGCACTGGAACAGCCTCCACAGGGCAGCCTGACAGAGCTCAAGGAAGGTTTGGACAACCTTCTGGGATTGCTGAGGTTGTCCTGTGCAGGGCCAGGAATGGGGTTTAGATGATGCTTGGGGGTCCCTTCCAACTTGGGATATTCTGTGTTTCTGTGCTACAACAATTCTTCCTCTGCAAGTCTGGAGGGATCATGCAGAAACTACCAATACAAAGACAGGTTCTCTGTTGCATACAGAGTCATTTTGCCTGAGCAGCTTTTCTGTTTCCCAGAGAAGCTGTGGGTGCCCCATCCCTGGGAGTGTTCAAGGCCAGGCTGGATGGAGCTCTGAGCCACCTGATCTCTAGTGGGAGGTGCCCCTGCCCGTGTCAGGGGGCTCGGAACCGGTGATTACTCACCCTCGTTCTTGTCGGGCTCCTGGTTGCGCGGCTCGGCGCCCGGCTCGGCCTCGCCCTTCATGAGCACGGTGACATAGTGGTAGCGCTGGGACGCGCACACGGCGTTCACGGCCGACGCGAACCGCACGTGGCGCAGCCGCAGCGCCGCCTCCTCCAGCGTCTCCCGCGCCGCGCACTCCGCCAGGCTCTCCCTGCGGGCGGCATGGCAAGGGAGGGCACGGCCGTCGCAGGGCACGGCAGGGAAAGGGAAGGGTAGGGCGGGGAGGGAGGCCGCGGGGCTCCTACCCGAACTCCAGGTGGCCCCCGGGGAGCTGGTAGGTGCCGGCGCCCAGCGCGCCTTTCCGCTTGCCCAGCAGGACGGAGTTGGGGTGCGCGGCGCTGGTGACCACCACCCCCACGCCCACGCCGGGCCGCCGGGGCTGCGCCGCCTCCTCGCCCATGGCAGCCCCGGGCGCTCGGCGAGGCTCCCGGCGAGCGGGGGCGGATTCGCCAATCAGGTTTGGGGATGCCGGGTTTTGGGAGGCCCCTGGCCAGGGGGTGTGTCGGGAGCGCGCAAGATGAGTGTGGCGGTGACGTCGCTGGCCGGGAAGGTGGCGAGGCTCCAAGGCCGTCTCGGGAGGGACGCCCTCTGAACGCACAGGGACTTGCGGGGTCACCGGGAATAGAAAAGGCATTTGTACAAAGAGGGGCAGCTGAAAAAAAGTAAGATACGAGTCCGTTTTCGAAGGTCAGGGAGCCAGTCGGTCTCTGACTGCAGATTTGTTCAGAATTTAAAAAGTGGCCCTTCTTTGGTTAGTCCACAGTTTCTGGTCTGTGAAGAGTCTGACTCTGAAGTGCCAGGTTGGAATTATTTAAAAAGGAAGCTACAAACTTAGCTGAGCAGAGCTCCAAAGGCGGAATAACAGTTCCTGACTGATAAAGAAGAAATAAAAGTTTCTGCTAACAAATATTTACCTTCATTTTCACATTTTTTGTAAATTACAGACATATGTAGAATACAAGATACAAGCTTTCATTTTCTTTATAAACAACTGTAAAGTTTGCCAGATTTTCCCCTTCTTCAGCCTATTGATCACAACAGAGAAAGATGTTTTTTATTTGCAGACCTGTCAAATTGTTTGCTTTTGGTTTATTGTTTGTTTGTTTTTGTTTGGTTGGTTTTGGGCTTTTTTGTAAGGTTTTAAAATACCTATGTACAGATGTACAGTGAATGGCTGGGCGTGCTAGAAGCAAGGTTGCCCTTTGACAGTTTGGCTGTGCTGCTTAACTGTGATGTCAGCCCATACCCTGAATTAGTGACATTGGTAAATAATAACAATAATAAATAGTCTTGGGCAAATTGCCAAGCTAACAAGACTTTTTGGAAACCAAGCTCATTCATTTGTATATGTCTCCCCAGTACAGCTGGAGTATCCTAAGCTCTAGATGAAACATCAGTCAGTTATATCACTTCTGTATTTACATTTTAAGAAGACAATGGTCTGTATCAAAGACTTCTCCTCACCCACGACGCTCATTCTGGTCCAATACATTAAAACACCACAAAGTTTTTAATCTGAACAATGAAAACATTCTTTCTATGTACACCATTTTCCTGTACCTTTTACTGATTTACCAAAATATGGGTATAGATCTAATATCGATACCCAACTGAGACGGACAATAACTCTCTAACAACGAAGTTAGAAAGTGTATGCTTTATTACAACCAGACCTGCATCGAGATCGTTTCCCAATATGCAGGTAAAGTCACAAAGCATTACAAGGTCTATTTATCTACAGAAAATTCAACATAAATGCATATTCATACCATTGCCACCACCAACTCCCTGCTTCGTATGGTAATTACCTGGAAACCAGTTAAGCATGCGCGAACAGCTCTTTTCTAATGGGTCTGGGGGCTTATGAATTTGGGGAGGGGGTTTGAAGAGGAAGTAAACTGTCTCTTCTTTGCTTTGACCCAGCTACTTTCTGGGTCATTTTAATTAGTGGCATCTTTGGGAATCATCCAAATTTTTCCCAAGATTTAAGTAGGAAGATGACCTTCTTAGCTTTTCCTTGGGTCACAGTAATTGGTAGTCTTTGTAAATCATCCAGATAAGTGCAGCTGTACAAGGTGATCAATCACTACTACTCCCCAGCCCCGTCAATTAGTTCCAGCTGTTGCTTGCTTTGCCTACTCCCACTAAAGTCCTAGTGTTTTACTATCTAAACTCTACTTTTATTGAATTTCTAAATTCCATGTTTCATTACCTAACAGCGTTTAGTAACAAGTCTTGAGGGTCACCCACTGTCATTCAACTGATTTATTTTTAAATAGAAAAAAAATGTGCATACAGTCATTATGCTTGTTTACCATGTTAGCAGGATACAATTCAATGAAAATATTAGATAAAGATGATTATGTAGAGTATAAAAAGTATGTTTTTATAAACAATATCTTTTTATCTGTCAGTAGGCCAAGATTTTCCTCTCCATCATCCTCTTGATCACAACAAAGATGTGATGTATTACCCTTTAAAAGAAATTTAAAATGGCTAATTTTTTGTTAAGATTTTGAAATCTGCTTGTTTACAGATGCTTAGATTTGTTTCAGTTTTTCACCTTACATTTGTGTTCATTAATATAAAGAACACTGTATGAAAATAAGCATTTTGTTGACAGAATCTGTTCTAAATGGCTTCATTCCAGGATTTATTTAGGACATGCCTATGCAGCCAGGCTTTGCTGACTATGAAGTAAATACAGGCTGGTTTTCTGAGTTTGATAGTGAACAGACATCCACTGAAGAAAGATATGAGAATAAACCAAGAATGAGAAAGTAGCAAAATCCTCTGCCACAGTAGTATGTTGAAAAGCTTGCAAGATTATGATTTATATGCACTTGTAAACTTGTTTATTAATATTTTATCTGACAATGTACTTCTGTGAGACAAACAGCCAAAACCAACATGTATTTAAACCAGCATGTGTCCAGCAGCTACTGGAAAAAAACCAGCAACTTTTCAGGCCCAATCCCTCATTCCTTATGCTAACACTGTTATTGAATGAACTGTTATTGAATAAACTGTTATTGAATGAATTGTATGTCTGAGCTGATTCAGATCAAAAGAAACCATTTTTTTCATTAATCTGTTTTCTAGTGTGCTATGGGTGGCACAGGGAGGGGACAGGACAGAGTTTGATCAGATTAAACACAGCACAAAGCCAAACCTCACTCAGCGAACTGGGAGAGAGATTACTTTTTCAGCAGGATGTGTTCCCTGATGCAATTTATAGCTCAGGTACATAAATGAAGGAGGCAGCAAGTCCGAGCAGCTGGAAACAAGAATGGTGGGACTAACCACGTTAGTGACAGGCCAGATTCATGTCAGATTAAAATGACTACACAGCTGTTCCCTAAGAAGAGCACACATAGGGAGAGCAGGTTAGAAAAGTACACAGTGTACAACAGCTTATTGAAAAGCAGCTACACAACCAGAAAACATCCATCTTTCTGAGAATTTCACACACATGGTTCCCTGACTGTGGAATTTACTATATATTCACATTTGCTTAGCAGAAGCATGCTCTGAAAGATGTAAGGATTATATTTAAATATTTTACATTGCAAAGCTGGCATTCAGAAGCTGGGTGGAATGTGACAGCAGTGCATGGCACCAAAGTCCTGCCAGCAACCTGGCTGAAACTTGAACTTAGAAGATTTTTCTTCTCTTGCATTTAAGCAGCTGGTTGTTATCCTGAACCCTGATACTGAAAATGTAACATTGTTAACTGTTTCCTCACTTTATTTTAGCAGAACTATTTCCATGACACCTCATGCTTCCATTAAATGGCTGTCTTTTACCATAAATCATGGCTTGCAGTAATATTATGGCTTCATAAGCATTATTAGTGGAAATTAGGCAAAGTGCAATACGTTGTTTTTGTATTGAAATGTAAATAACTTCTTATCACATTTACATATGGAGAGAATAATGGTATGTGCAAGAGCAATAGGACAAATTGGAGCTGTACTACAGGTGTGCTGTCTTCATTGCTTGTTAATTATTTCTTTGCTGTGTACAGACAGGAGTCATCAGAATGAGTGAAAGTGGTGGGACAATTCTGTTTTATTTGTAGCTTTGCCATTAACATTTTAACTGACCTTGGACAACTCACAGGCTGGTGAAGATGGATTGTGCTTCAGCTTCGATGAAACTTCTGGGTGTACTCAATCCCAGGGGACACTGAATCAGAAAAATATAAAAGTGTCTGTTCGTTATCCATCTAGGATAGTACCTGGAGGTCCAAAATGCATGTCTGGAATACAGTAGGCAAGAAACCATGGCAGTGTTTTTGACTGCTATTCTGCAGCCATCTGTGGCTCAGTGACTTCTCAAGGCAGAGGTGGCTTCTGTGTATTTACTAACCCTCTTCTTGTTTCTCTTCTTTAAACCTACCAAGACTCCTCTTGAGCCCATGTCAATTTTCATTTGCAGCATCCGTGACAAGGTGCTCCACAGCTTAGCTATGTGAAAGATCACTTTTGCAAACCAAACCCTTTTGCTTTCATTGGACCTTTCACCTACGAGCCTTCCCTGGTGTTTCACAGGTCTTCTGTTGGGCGAGGCAGTGAGTTAGTGATTAATGTTCATACTGTATTCTGTAGAAAACTGCACCTATACACCTGAGAGTGCACATATTAAATGCCTGTTTGCTAGGACAGATGTCAGAATCCTTGCAGGAGAGACACTGGAGCACCTTCAGGGGAGGATCCTGGATTGCCTTTACTGTATGACTGGAAGGAGAGATGGAATAACCTGTTCATATTGCAAATGGGTGCAGTGAATGGTGTTGTTCGATGTGCCTGAGGGTCCCCCTTAGCAACCTGCAGTTTGTCCAGAGACAACCATGATGGTACTCCTGCAGACAAGCAACACAGAATTCGCCATCTGCAAGACATACTATGTAAGGCAATGTAGACACCACTGAAAGATTATTCTCACTTTGCTTCAAAGTCAGGTTTTTTGCTCTGACCTTGGCTGATTCATCAGCTAAACCTGTTTTCTCATCTATCGTACCAAAAAAGTGGGCTCTTCCCTCCTGTCTTCAACTAAAAGTGTTCTGGAAAGCTCAGGGTGGTTTTCTCCTCAGGTACTGGGATGTTTTTTAAGCCCCTGATAAATCTGTTCTTGGAAATTTTCTACTCTCTGAAGTTGTGGCCTTGGCAGAGGCTTTGACTTTCTCACTCTGATGTTCTTAGCAAGAGCCTCTCTCCTGATGTTTTTCAGCTATAAAGTATCAACCAGTGGAGCTTACAAGGTCTGGGAAATAAATCAGATTGTACCATTGTCACTATGTGAATGTGATAAGTTCATAATAAAGCAAATTCATGTCTATTCATAATGCCTGAGCCTTCCAAAATGCCTTATTTGGCCTCAAACAGGATGCTTTATTTGGCCTGCTTGTCTGTTAAAACTTCTTGGCTCCTTCTATCTCATTTGTAATGTACCTTTCCCCTGCTTCTTTATAGTTTTAAATAGAGCTTTTCAGAGAGAGCCTTGATCCTGTGTTGAAAAGCTTATTCTGACTTTAGCAAGAAATCTCACCATTTTAAACTTTGAATAGGAAGGAATCAGTTTCTGGAGATTTAGCAAAACCTCTGGATATTTACTAGAATCCTACAGTGCATTCCTTGTGAAATCTCTGCAATTGTAGGTCAGGTATTGAACTGAGCCTATACAAACATGAGTTTAATTGGACTCACTAGGAATTTATCTGGTTGTAGCCAAGATTGTTGTCTTGTTTCTCTAACAAAGAAAAGGTGAAAGTGTCATTTCCAAGAACTGGTTTTTTTAAGGTTTTGTGTTGGGCTTACAACCACCTTGTGCCCACAGTCACAGCCAGATGGTGGCACTGGTGATCAGACAGAAATGCAGGCGTTTTTACAGTCCATCCAGTTAGACGAATTTTCACAGCCAAGAAGGAAATCAGACAATACATCATACAGACAATTAAAGCTCTCCATACAGCTGTGTATCAGACTATAGATAATGGCAGCAGCCACTTCAGTCTTTCCAGAAGTCCTTCAATATTGTCAGCCATTTCTTCTTTTGATGTATAAGGTAAAAACTGTCTTCATCTTGAAACTGGAAGAATAAGTCACCCCTAGTGAGAAGATACAGTATTAGTTGTAATCTGAATGTCTTACAGCCATTTGCTAAGGCAAGAATTAATTATAAGCCTAGAGAGTTGTCCAATTTTCTTGCAGTAGCAAGCAACTGAGTAAGGATATAAATCAGGTTTCTTGACCTGCAGTCAGTACTGATCTCTGAATAGCAGTTTTGGGCTTTTAAGGTTAAGGTTTAAAGTTTTGCCAAGATCCATTACATGCTCTTGTAAACTTTGTTGCAAATCCTTTCCAGGGCAGATGTCATTTTGAGGAGGCTTCTGGAGTTAGATTTTTTGGTATGTGAAAATGGCATCCATGTACTGTCCTGTGATGGAACTGCAGCAGGTCCTGTGACTACTGAATAACCACTATGTGTACAGAGGACAGAAAGAGCGCAAAGATCAAGTGTTTTTTCTTCCCTTCCCCTTGGCAGGAAGAAATATTTTATCCGCTGTGGTGGGAAATCTTGGATGGTCTATCAAAATTTTGCAGCTGCTTACAGGTTCAGTGACACTTACTCCTACCTTGTGTGTCTGAACTGGAGGTGCAGAGCTAAGCACTCTGCAGAGTTCACTCCAGTGCTAACAGGTGACAATAACACTAGGACAGTAGAGGACCAGGAGCAAAGTAACTGAATAAGAATTACTCCATCCTTTGCAATACTCACCCAAGGAGAAGTTATGATAATGCATTTTCAGTTTCAGAACAAATACAGGCAACTCATCCAGTTATTTATTGGATAATTCAAGTTACAAAACCCAAGAACAACAGTTACAACATGGTTTTCCTTCACATCAGGTCTTGCTTTGTGTTCATAATGTACAGAAGTAACTGCATTTTCCCGTATTATTGGTAGAGGACATTCTTGTTCAAATTTCCCAGGCCAATGCTATTTTCCTAATTACCATTTTGTTTTACAGGAAAAAGCTTTGTCTCCTTGTGAATCACAAGGTCTGGTCATTAGTTTCTGCAGGGATGCCTGTCCCCTGCTTTGGTTCCTTAGTGACCCGAGTAGGCCACCGAAGTAAATGTACAGACACTGAATAGCAGAGGGGGAGGTGCAGCATGGAGCTGTATCAGGCAGAAATGGGGGTTGTGGCATGGGGAAAGGCCTGGGGTGGGTGAGACGAAGGTGGGCTGCAGAATACCTACAAATACTACTCCTCAATTCAGTCATAGAACCACAGAATGTTTTGGGTTGGAAAGGACCTTAAAGATCATCTAATTCCAACCCTTCTGCCACGGGCAGGGACACCTTCCACTAAAGCAGGTTGCCCACAGTCCCATCCAGCTTGGCCTTGAACACTTCCCGGGATGGGGCATCCACAGCTTCTCTAAGCAACCTGTTCCATTGCCTCCCACCCTCACAGCAGAGAATTTCTTCCTTTTATCTAATCCAAACCTGCCCTCTTTCACTTTAAAACCATTCCCCCGTGTCTTACGAAATAATGGGTGTGTTTGAGTTGTTGCATGAAAACACCCTAATATACGAAAACAAAAAAAAGTAATCCTCAGAGTGAAAATACTTGTAAGTTTTTCCATTCTGAAGCTGAACCAGGAGTGTGGGCGTGGCATAAGGGAACTCTGCCCCTTTCCTCCCTTTTAACACAGCCGGTGCCGACCGAGGCGGAAGTGGTCGGAAGGTTGTCGGTGGATTGTGACCCCTTTTAGGATCCTTGCGAGGCAAAAACCACCTTTATTAGAACCAAAACGGTGGAAAGAAGGCGAGGCCGGGAAGCCCCGGCAGGGCGGCCGCTCCGCGGCGCCGGGCGGGCGTCACTGCGGGGCGGANGTGTCGGCCGGGCTGAGGGGCAGCGGCCTCCGCGCCTCGCTGGGTTCCGTCGCGGGGAAGGTAGCGGCCGCTCGGGAGCGGGGGCGGGCCGGGGCTGAAGCGGGGCCGGGCCCGCTGGGGTCGCGGTCGGGGTCGCTCCGTGCGGAGCGCCGGCGAGGGGAACGTCCGTCCCATCCCACTCCCGGCGCTGTCCTACCCTACTCTGCCCTGCGGCGGGGCTGGCAGCCCTGTGCTCACCTGTGGCGCACGGCCCCCCACAGCCGCCGTTCCTGCTTGTGGAAGGTCTTCCCGGCGTGGTTCCCTTTCCTTTCCTTTTCAACGCCCCCTTCCCCTGTCTTGCTTGGAAATTCCAGTGTTTCCATTTCTGCCGTCACCCTGCTCCTAGGAGGGATCGGGCTGTGCCAGTTAAACTCTTCTTCCAGCTCGCAGCTCGCCAGCCTCTGGATGAGGTTGCTGTGAATGCCATTCGGGGGTGCGGGCTTGTTTTTGGCCGCAGCAGCGCTGGGACGAGGTGACACAAGGAGCTCGGGAGTGTCACGGTGTGTGACGCTCGCAGCGACTTTCTCCTCCTACCACGGGCTGGGGAAGGTCGCCCTGAGTGCCCCTCTCGAGTTACACGCAGCCTCCCGGGGCCGGAGGGTCACCCAGCGCCTCTTCCTTGGGGTCATGCCAAGGAAAGGGCCTCCTGCTTGGAGAAGGAATCCTTTGGAGCCTACATAGGCCCTGTCGCTTCGCTAGCTTGGAATGCTGCAGTAAAGTTCATGTGTCGTCTACTTGTTTCCTTTATTTGAAGTGAAATTGAACCTTAAAAATCCAGCTTGTTAGAAATTTCCTAATACAGGCTGATTTTTGCAGTGCCTGTGCCAATAGTACATACTAAAACAATAAAAATAAATGCAAAAGTTCATTTTGTATTTAAATTTCTTTTGTAATCTTTTTACCATGAAATTTTGGTGCTCATCTATGTTCATGGATTAGTTGAATTCTGGAGGTTTCCTGCTTTGTGTGTGTATAAAATTAAGGTCTTGTTTGCATATAGTGAAATACAAAAAATGCAGCAAACATTTTTTGCTTTTGTTGTTGTTGATTTTTGTGTTACAGAATGCTTCAAAATTCCTTGGGGTTCTTTTTCTTACAGATGTTTTGTTAAAGTACTTAAACGCTAACCAAATACGCAAGGGATTTTTAACCAGTTCTTGTCAGTACTAGCACCTTCACCAGCTCTGTCCCCCTGCCCAATAAAACCTCACAAAATCAAATACCAGACCTGATATGAATGACTAATGTGGAAAGATAGGATTAAGTGTTCAGGTGTTTGCACTGATACACTAAGGTATACTTGTTTAATGTGTGGACTTTTTTTTAACCTAAAGAAAGAGGGCAGTTTTTAATTCACAACAGTTATGTTCTTTTTTTTGTTTTATTTTATTTTATTTTATTTTATTTTTCTTCTTTTTATTCTTTTCCTTCAGGTACTTGCTGGAAGTCCAGGAATACTCAATAATCATGGGTTTCAGGTGCAACAGCAGCAGCAGAGAAGGCTATCACTCCATGAATACCTGAGCATGGGACTGTTGAAGGAGGCTGGCATTTCTGTTCCACACGGAGTGGTTGCCAACACGCCCGATGAAGCTTACAAAATAGCAAAAGAAATAGGTATAACATTAAAGAAAACATATACAAACAGACATGGGATTGATACAAGGTGTAGCCACCTTTTTGGTCTTTCTTGGTAAGATGATGTTGCTTGGAGTTCTGAATATACCTTCTCTTTAAGAGAGCCTTCCCTGTGAAGCAACCCTCTTGTTAAGAAGGAATAGGTTAGGTGTAAATTCTCTTAGCTTAGACTAATACAACTAAAACTTCTTTGAGATGAGTAATAGACTCTACTTTGTGCAAATCCTGGATTTCTTTCTACTTTCATCAAGGTTAGAGGAAGTCTTGTGTGCAGAGCTTCAGTGGTGGTGACAAGATCTCATACAGAAGACGCAAACCATACTTATCTTTAGGCTACCAAAGAAGAGTAAAATCCTGTTCCTTTGTGAGTGTCCTTTTCTGGCAGAATGCAGCTACTTCATACAGGAGGGGAGGACTTTGATGGCTTGTAGTTATATGCTAAATTCCTGGCTTATTGATGAAAACATATCCAATCTCATTTGCCTGGTGCTTAAATGTTTAATTCAGAGTTGAGCTTTAATTTTGGGCTTGACTTTGCCTATTAATTCGCCACTTTACCTACGTGTCCTAGTAAAACCTTTTGGTTTAATTTGGATCTAATAGGGAAGTCAGCTTCTGTTGTGTCAGGCGTTAGAAGGTGGGGATTTTTTTGGTTGGTTGATTTGTTTGTTTGGGGGGTTTTCTTAGTTTAAAATTTGGGATTTTTTTTCCTCCCTGGAAAACCATGTTAGGTTTGTCACACAGTTTTAGTGAAGGACATTGGTTGTCATACTCTTTTCTCCTATGCAAATATTCAGATCTCTATGTGCCTCCAAATGGATACATTTGTAGTGATTCCTGAGGTTATAGGTTTTGTTGGATTCATTTCAGTTTCGTATGTAGAGTAAATGTGAGAAATAAGATCTGAAAAAAAAGAAGATATTTTTTCTATTAGAGCAAGTTATGTTGCTTTGTAATGTAGAAAAGAATTGAAAAGCTGCTTTTCCTTCAGATATGATGTCCCAGAAATTTAGGTATTGTCTGCCTACCTTCTTTATCTTGTTTCCATAGAGAGTAAGTGATACAAAATTATAATAATTTCATTAATATGAAAGGCAGTTGCTAAAATACTTCTGAGAATGGTTTAAACTTCAGAACCTTGTCTTCTGTTAAGGGTGAGCTTATAGCATGATCAAAACTTCCCAAATTGGGCATACCCCTTTGCTCTACCTTAATATCTGCACAGATATTGCTGAAGGAAAACGAGAGAACCTTTGTCTATGGCTCTTTAATCAGCAGCCCAGAAACTTGTAGGTCAGGATTTCTTTGTTTTGTTCTTGCTCAGAGAGGGCTCCTGCAGCTGTGTGGGTAGGTCTGGCTGCATGTTTATAGCTGTGTCATCCCTGTGACATCATAGGTATGCCTCCTATCTGGAGTGTGGGACTCCGGGCAATTTTTTGGGGATTAGGAGAATGAAGTTGTGAAGTGTATGAGTTGGCATCCTTTAGCAAAGGAATTCAGGGCTTTTGGTTGTCAGCCAAATACTTGGTTGGAGTCAGTGTGTATTTGAGATGAGGAAGCAAAAACTTCCCAAAAGAACACACACTGTAGGAGGTTGAGGTTTTGAGGCATTGCTCAAACATGTCCAGAACTCAGTCTGAGTGATGACATATTATTATCTAGCGTTTTGGATTTCTTTGTTTTTGTGGGCATTTATGGGCTAGTTTTCATTTAGTATATACTTAAAAAAATCAACAAAACACAAACCAAACCAAACAGATTTCTATCAGAATGAAAAAATTCACATATTTTTTCCACCTACTCATTGTTTATTTTTGTTGTGTTGGAGTAGTCACCACTAGATATGAAATTATTTTTTCTCTTTTTCTATGCTAAACTGTTTTATGAAATGTTTGTTTAGACCATTACAAAGACAGTTGGTAATAATCTTTGCTCTGTTTCCCTAGTGCCGATCCACATGTTCCTGGTAAATTTACACAGAGCAGATTTCTGACTAAAGGTTGAGTTTGGCATTGGATTTCTTCCCTTTTGCAACTCACTTCACTTGGAAATGGGTAACTTTTTATCCCAATGTATAGCAAATGCAAACTTCTCATTATTAGAGATTATCATGGGTTAGCTGTGGCTGTAGCTAAGTCAGTGTTACATGGGCGTCTCGCTTAAAGTCTGAAAAAATGAGCTGAGTAAGTTCTGTTCCAAAGCTTTGATAAGAGACTGCAGCATGGCTTGATTGCCTTCAGGTTTATGGTTTCCTCTTAGCCGTGTGTGCATTCCAGCAGCACTGTGACCAGTTCTGATTGAGAAACTGATATGTGTTTGTTATCAAGAAGATGACTAATGAACCTAGAGTCTGTTCAGTGAACAAGTGCTTGATCAGTGTGATGGCAGATAGCTCAGCAGAACACTCTATATGAGATGAAGAACACTGCTGTTTGTTAAGACACACTTCCGTAGGTGCTATGAGTTGTTGTAACTCAAGTTTTGATGCTTCCTGACACCTTTCTCTGGTAACATTTGAGTGGAAGGCAGTGACATATTGTATGCTTGTCTGGTTTTTTTATAGCATATATTTCTATTAATGATGATTTGAGAAGTAAGACTTTTTAAGACATTAATATCTTGAAGGAGCTTTTGTGTTCTGATGGTTTTGTTGGTTTTTCAGGTAGTGAATCCCACAGCTTTATGTGCATGGCAGACTGTCAAATTTTAGTAAAATATAAAGCTGTATAAAATAGGAGGTGTTGAGAGACTGAGTGCAAAACATTTCACCTTTCTACATCAGAATTCTTGAAAGGAGACTGAAAGCTTCTGAAATGGAGTCTGCTACTTTTGCTGTTGCAGTTTAAGAGGTCTAGAGCAGTTCCATGTCTGTGTGGTTTATTAAGAATGTTCTGTTTTGGTATGCTTTCTACAGAATGACTTCAGTAATTGGTTTGGCTGTATTCCTGCTGACAGTTCTGTGATTAATAGATTATGTTTTTCAGACCTTTTAAATTCTTTTCAACGTTACTAAAACCCGTTTAAGTACTTATCAGTGTTATTTATTTTTCCGTCTGTTGCTTAAATGTACAACTTGTATCTGTTAAAAAAACATAAGAAAAGTAATATGTAAACCTGGGTAGATTTATAAATAGATTTTTTGATCTCAGGCTTGATTTAGTCAGAAATCAAAGTTTAGTACAATGTGTGCAATTATTTTCCTAGGTAAAGTGCTAGTTTTTTCTTTATTAACTCTTCAAAAGAGAGATTCCAGGCACTATGGCAAAAAGCTGGGATGGTTTTCTCCTTAGTGTATGCCACAACCTTCTTGGCTGTCAGATTTAAGTTTTTGGGGTTTTCTATTCTATGTCATAGTGAAAAGTCTTGTCTGTTGTACTTTATTTCTAGTATTTTTTTTTATTGTTTTGCCATTATCCGTTTTCTTTTTAAGGTCAATTAACTGCCTAAGTTACCTGATGTCTTCTAGGTTGTCTGAAACTCCAGAGTGTTTATTCAGTTGCTCTAGGACATAGAAGAAGATTTGAGGTGGCAAACTTAAGCAGAAATCCCCCAGGTGTTAAAAAGTCATGCAATTATGTTCCTCTTACCTGGTCAAAATATCTAGATAACCAGCAGTAGTAGTTTAGAAACCAAACATTTACTTATATTCTGGTAAATGTTATTTTTTTGGCATCTGAATCTTACATTTTGCTTCAGCCCTTGCTTTGTTCTGTAGCACTTCACTCCTTTCAAGTTAAAATATCAAAACATATTGTTGATGATAATTCACTAATTAAAATAAACTTGTCTAACTAGCATATTCAAATTTTGACCTCTGCATTTTAATTGCTTGACTTAAGCTGTTGCCAAAACCAAACCAGTCTTGTGAGCTAATGACGAACTTGATGCAGTTGATTAATGTCAGGAAGTATTTCTGTAGAAAATATTTTGTAATAGCAAAACATCTTGTTCAGTCTCCTGGCTAGTATGGTCCTTTCAGTGAAAATATGATGATTCCTGGCACATAATTACTTATATATTTATACTTTTGATTTGCATGCAGTGAGTCATCTAACACTCAAAAGTTTCAAATGCTGAAAAACGTGATTTTGAAGTTAAAATTCCCCGTAGCTATACTTGCTAATGAAACACAGTGTACTCTGAAGAGATTCTCTGCTCTGTTGACAGAATTAGGGTCACTTATTACTTATGTTGCCACTCCTGTTGTTAGTTACAAGCCCATCTCTTCCTAATGCCGGTAAATACACCTATATTGTTTAAACGTAAGTTTTTATTATGTCTGTGCAACAAGAACAAGTTAGCTCGTGTTATAAATGGAGGGTTACTTTTTCTGGTACAAGAACTTTGTAACACAGACTGATGCAAAAGTTGCAGGTCTCTGTCTCTCCTAGGATACGTTTGCAGTTGAATGGTAGTTGAGAACTTGGTTGACACTTGTGTTACTAGCCTGTCACTGCCTTTTACTGTTGTCTGTCTTGTCGGGATAGATTAGGCTTGCATGGTTATTCTGCAGGTGTCTGTAATATGTGGAAAGCAGTACCTCTGCTACAGTTAGTATTGGGCAGAGAAGTGGCAATTCATGTGATTTGACAAAAGTCAAAGTGGAAACTTGTGAAGCAGAACGTTTTAATAAGGCCTGTCTGCTGTAATCATTGGACTTTCCACTTGCACAGAAAACTTCAGAGATACAATGGACCAATGACCCTTCTTGCCTCTTAATAAGCATAAGAAGATTGTATTTTACATGGATGTCTTTCTGCTTGCCTGGATGCATTGTTCTTTCTCCCAGTTTGAAAGCTTAGGTTACAGAATCAGAAATTATTCCTTCCAATAAATAAATACTAGTATTGATAGAAGTGAAGATCGTTTTGTTTGCTGACTGTGGAACTCTTTCACTGTCTAGTTAATAAATGATTGCTGAAGGTGAAACCTGTAGTGTTTGTAATGTATAGGTTTTTGTTGTCCTGTACAGATTAATGCTAGGTCAGTGTTCTGATTTCAGAAACCTGTTCTCATTGGTATTTACTCTTGATGTTCTAAGCATTTCCTGATCTTTTCAGGCTATTTTACTTCTACGTGCTTTAGGGCTGACTGCCATGAACATGGAAATGCGACACTTACCAAGTGCTTATTCTGAGATTCGTGCATTGGCCTGTCCCTTGCTTGCCCACCTTAGCTGTTCGGGTGTTGTGGTGCCCCGTGTGAAACTTTTACAATTTGTTACTGCTGCTGAAAGCTGAAGTTCTGCTCACTGAAGTTCCTGTATGCATGTGCCTGTCACATGGTGCAGGAGTCTGCAGAAGCACTGTCTGTCTGATGGATGAACTTTTGCCTTCAGGGAATCACTGTTCTGATATGCTTCAAGGCATGATAGCACAAGCGCTTCTTCTGGCACAAGAAACGAGGCTGGAGTGAAAAGCTGAGGGCTGGAGGCAGAATGGGGCTTCTGTAATGGTGTGTTTGCTGACATAAACTGTGTGTGGATATCTGCTCCAGGGCAGAAACTGCTATTTTTCATTGAAACACAAGCCTAGCAGTATTTCAAAGCCACGTAAGCAAAAAACAAGGGCACAACTGTTGATACTGATTAGAAAACTATGGTAGCTGCTGGTTTCCAAACTTTTTTCTTGGGTTACTGTGTATCAGCAGTTCTTTGTTGTGTCGGATGGTGTGACAGTGCTGCTGCTGGAACACTGCAGATGAGGTGTGTGACCAAACACTTCCTCTAGTTTTAGAGTCATTTTAAATAGGAGCTGTGGGAGAAAATGTTTATTGAACAATGAACTTTCTGCATGATGGGTTATGGTTTTCTTGGGACGTGCTATCTTAAATTTGTTTCAGATACATCTGTGCAGCTTAATTGCTTGTAAGCATAGCTAGTCAAAGAAACCTTGAACTTGTTTATGCAATCAAGCAGCTTGTTTGCGGTGCAGAGGAAAACAATTTACAGATCATTAGTAATCTGCTCATTTAATGACTTGGTTGTTGCATAAGGGTTAGTCCAATGATATCACGGCCAAACTGATCGTGAAAAATTAGAAGTTCTTTTTCTCGCACTCTTTTGTATGTCTGTATGTTGACAAAATATAATAATGCATAATAATAACATTTTTAAGAAAAATCTTTCACGATCAAAGCAGTGGTGCATTTAGCCCACTACTCTTGCCTAAGAACAAAAGAACATCCTATTTAGGGCTATTCTTAGCCCGTCTATTTTCTGCAGTCCATTACCCCTCATTTTCCCTCAGCATTCATATTTGTTGTCTTAAGAATATTCAGAGAGAATACCTCTGCCCAGTTCCTTTTGACTCTTCTGTTCTTCCCTCATATCTCCTGGCAGGCTTCCTTATATTTTGTGTAAAGAAGGGTCCTTTTTTTCTTGCACCTTTGTAACACTGACTTCCTTGGAAGGTGGCTTTTGGTTTTGGCTGGTGTGGAGCAGAAACCAGAGTGAATGATGTACGTGTAGTTGTGTGTTCTTGCTCTGTCCATCACAGGTGTGGCTGAAGACCGTAATCATGTTCTTGCTTTCTTCTCCTTTGATAGATTTGAGGATGTGCTAAGCTCATTTCTTGTAAGGGAATCTCTTAATTTCAGTGATTGTTTTAGTAACCAATTACTTTTATGCCCAGAGAGAAATACAGTGTTCCAGCTGAGATCTTACCAGAGCTTTAGTTAGGTTCTTGTTTTGACTTCAGATTCTGGTGTTTGTTGCTAGGAGAAATAATTGCTATAAAGAAGGTGCCTGTGAGTGAATGTCATGGCTTTTCTGAAAACTTCTCTGTAGTAGCAGCTTTTTATCTTCTGGACTTAGTGTAGGAAATGGAAAACAAGCCTTGTACTTAAAGTAATTTCATAAAAGTTGTCTTGTGTGACTTCTATAAAGTATGTTAACTTGATTGCTAGTAAAAAATAATTATCTTTAGGAATAGAATTAAATATCAGAGTCATAGACTGTAGTAAATCATCATATACTTGTGTGTTTATAACCTTCATGCTTTTTGTGCAAAAGAACTTTAAAATTGTGTGTGAATTCAGAGATGTGTTGTTAGGTAGACATTCAAGAAGTAAAATCAACAGATAGCTAATTGGGAGGAGTAATTGAGTCTTCTGCTTACAGCTGCCCTGGCTTGTGATGCTGTTTGAGTTTAGTGTCACCTGTCCAGGCAGGACACAGGTCAAAATAGGAACCAACACAACTTTTGTGTCTGTCATAACCTTCCTCAGCATGTGTAGTGGCTAGTTCTGCTTGAGTACTGTAATTTTTCTTAGGCATTTCCATGGTTCTCTTTTAACATCCAAGGGAACAGCAAATTCTTTTTTTTTTATTTGGAAAGATCAGAGTGGCTCAGCTGATGGTGGCATGAGAAAAGATGGGATGTGCTGAACAAATGTGAATGGGGCAGTACTTAACTTCTTGCAGTCTAGCTCCTGTCTGTACTCTGTGTAAGTGAGCTTGAATAATAACTCAGGACTTTGGGTTTTTTCCTTTACCGCCCTAAATGACTTGATGAACTCTTTCTTTGCTTTTTTGTCTTTCAATGACGATTCAGAATATCCCAGTTAATTTTTGTTGTGTTCTCATGCTTTACTTTTTAAACACAAATGCCCAGTCTGCCCTACCTAGAAGAATATTTTGTAAAGGATTTTTAAACAGTTAAAGATTCAATTAAAGGGCTTACTTTGCCTACTCTGGGAAAAATCGTGGGTTTGTTTAGGCCTCTGACTTCTGCAAAGCACTCAAGCTTATGAGCATTAGTGTTCTGCTGGATGGAAGCCAGGGTGGACCTGGCAAGCTGACTTGGGTAAGTGCTATAGTTACATATCATTGCTGGGAAGGTGGTGGTTACAGGTACAGGGTATTTGTAGTTGATGGGGGAAAACCTTGCATTGTGGTGTGTCAGATATTCAGTTCATCTTGTTAATAATCTGTGAGGTGTTAACTTTTTCTTACTGGGTGCTTAATCATCTGTGACTCCAACACGTATTAAAGATGTATCAGAACAGCAGAGTTTTTGGATACTAACTCACCAAGGTTTGTTCACAGAACAGCCTAAAGCTGCAATTTGTGGATTGAGATTTTTGGAATAATCTATGTGAATTTCAATATAGTCTTTGATTCACATGTTTGTGTTTTGAAGGGTGGGTGTGGAGAAGGGGGGGTAAAATTAAAACAGCCTTTGTTATTTTACCTGAAGCAATTTGTTTTAGTAGTCACAGATGACAAATTTTTTGGGTTTTCTTTCATTCTAGGTTCAAAGGATCTAGTGATAAAAGCACAGGTTTTAGCTGGTGGTAGAGGAAAAGGAACATTTGAAGGTGGCCTCAAAGGAGGAGTGAAAATAGTTTTTTCGTAAGTTCTTTCTAAATTATCCAACGAAGTGGAAAAACTTCAATGTTTCACATTATGGATTGAACCTATTGCTTTCTTTAAAACCAGTGTTTAAATTATTAACCTTGAAATTACAAAAATTTGATAAGACTTTTTTTAATGCTACTTCTGTTTTTACAGCAGTTTCTTTGTCACATTCTGAGCTTCTTTTATTCTAGTCCAGAAGAAGCAAAAGCTGTCTCCTCCCAAATGATTGGAAAGAAGTTGTTTACCAAGCAGACAGGAGAGAAGGGCAGGATATGCAATCAAGTATTTGTCTGTGAGCGCAGATATCCCAGGAGAGAATACTATTTTGCAATAACAATGGAAAGGTCTTTTCAAGTGAGTAATATTAGAAATAGAAGTAAGCTATTTAACTTGTTTTAAAGATGTAATGCAACAATTTAAATTTACAGAATAAATGAGTATTGGTAGCATTTTGGTGTTAATTTGCATTTGCCTACCAGATGATACAATTTAGTTTAAAAACACAGCTATATGTGTGCATGTACACCGTATTTTTGAGTGTCAGAAACAAGATCAGTAAAAGTATTGTGGAAGAGCAAATGGTCCTGCATAAATCCAACATCCTATTTCTCCAATGTATTAAGGTTCCAAGAGGCGCACTGGTGTGTGCCTTGATTTTGAGAATGCTGGTAGCTTTCTTATGCTAATGCCCTTTAGGAATGGGTAAGAAGATTTGGACCTAGAGGTCTGTCTTCAGAGCTTTCAGGAGAATGAAAGCCAGTCTTTTATGCATATGTGGGCTGTATGTGTAGGTATGTCGTTTTTTAGGCTACAATTCAAATGTGGTTACTGAAATGTGTCAGTGTTTTCTGACAGACAAGTGTTCCATTTGGAGCACAGAACATGAATTGCTAAATAACTTTAATGAAGAAAGGATTTGGAACAGATCTTGGAACTTTATTTTCTGAAGTGCAGAAGAACTGAGTTTGGTCTGTTCAGATGCTTAGGAGTTTGCAGAGGTGCTGGTTTTGGTAATTAGAGGAGTATCTCTGGCATAAGCATGAAATAACTTTCTATGGAGGAAAGACAAAAGTAGCCTTACTCTTATTTTTGGGAGTTTTTTTAGTAGTAGTATAAGGAATTAAATATTATATTTGTTCCTTTTTCTTCCTCCACAGTGTTCTTTTTGATAGGAAAGTATCAGCTGTGTTGAATTATGTCACTTGGGCACCTCTGTTGTGATGTGTGCTGTAATAGAGCAGAGAAGATTCAAATGTTACTGTATACACCACAAGGTGGCATTAAAATGCTGTAAATGAACAGATTTTAGACTCTTAAAATTGTGTAATCAATGAACAAGGATGCTTAAGAAAATAAAATTTACTGTAACCGATTCAAGCAAATTAGATAAAGGAAACATGTTTTCATGACTTGTTCTTGCTCTTGTATAAAAGATAAATCTTACTAGCATATATTGAGCATACTGTGTGGGTTGTTACCTTTTGATAGGGATGTGCTTTGTTTTTACTGCGGACTTTATAAGTCACGTTTTCAGATGTGCCTGTAATTACCGTAAGTTGTATAGGATGCTTAGGATGAGGAAATGCCTTTCAAAAGAAGGAAGTGTGGAGGTTAAATAGTACACAGTGTTTATTCCTGATGTTGTTGCAAACATCTTTCTTTAAGGAGGGGGAAAATGATTAAAATAGCTGAAACTGGAACTTTATGACTTGGATATTATTCACCAACAGGGGTTTGTATTTTAAGCAAAACTGTTCACTTTGGTCAATTCTATGGAACGGTGAGTTATTTTATGATCAGTTTGTAGCTTACTGACTGTTCAAGATAAGAATATCCAAAAATACTCTTTGAGTTGAACCTTGCTATTAAATGCAGGATAATTTGCCAGCTATATATTTCCATTAGGAAGGATGGTAATGAGAAGGGAGTGGTGTGGTTGTCAGGCATGTTCTCTGGGGTCACATTTTCTATAATTAATTGTCCACAGTTATAAGACTGTTTAATCTTTGAGTTCTGCTGATAGGAAATGCTGCCTTAGTACACCCATGTTCATAATCCATGCATGGGTGGTGATAAGGGAAGGTTGGTTGAGGGGATCCAAGTATGTCTTTACTGTGAACTGGAGAAGAGATTTTTAGGTTCCATGGTAGTGAGTCTTTGATGTTTTTGTTGAGATTTAGACAGCTTTTTAAAAATAAACTCAGCTGCAAATGCTATAAATTCTGTTTTCTTAATTTCTTTTATTAAGGAGTAATTGAGTGCTGTTTTGTTTTGCTATGACTAACTTCCAGTGAAGGCTATGGTTACTGAATGTTGTGATCCTACTGAACAGATCTGGTTTGCAGTAATTTATCACTAAGTTCTGCAGACCCCCATTTGTCCATGGGGGTGGAGCTTGGCAAAACGAATAAATGAGTGCCTGGCATTTGATCTGTGTTTGTGTAGGGGTGAGTGGAGAAGGTGAAGGTGAGAAGGTGGTTCTTTCTCTAGTGACACCTAAAAGATAAAATGTGGGTGATTATGAAGTTGACTCTTATCAAAATTTAAAACTAATATATCTGTGTTAATTGCTCTGCTGTTGCTTCACAAAAGAAATTTTTCCTTGTTAAAAGAAAGTGGACCTAACATACACCTTGACATTTGAAAAGTATTATTAAAAGGTTTTATATGAAGGTATTGAGTAGATAGTAACACTCTCTTCAGAGCATGCAAGAAAAATGCCCAAATAAAAATTTTCCAGCAAAAAGGGTTTTATTGCTGTGGGGTATCTTACGTGAAGAACTAAGTTTCTGTTGTGTGGTATAAAAT
>VYZT01047527.1:2251-21297 GCA_013400735.1 Pomatostomus ruficeps
GTAATAGTTGCTATCTGAAAATAATATACCCATGTTAGAGATCTGCAGCAGTAACCACCCAAATAAAAACACAGATGAATTTCAGTAATTGCAGTAGTCTTTCCTGCAGAGAAGGATGCTGTGCGCGAAATTGCTAAGTTTGCAAGATAACACACAGAGTACAGTAAATTTCAAAAGAGTGCAAGGGAAGGACTGTAGATGAATAATTTACCATAATCTTCTTGGGTGATGTTGACCACTACTCCTCCACCAATATCAATCTGCCTTTGGGTAGAGCTGTCTTCCAGTTTGCGCAGGATTTCCTCCTGTATCCCATCATGTCCAATATCTCGTTTACGACTCATAAAATGGGCATATAATTCAGTTTGTGTGATCAGGAAGTTAAGTTTTCGCTGCTGTCTCTTAGCCTAAGAGCATTTATCAAAAACAGATGGAGGGGAAAAAGGGACAAGCGTTCAATGTTTAAAATATAGTTAAACAAAAAAATTCATCCAATAATATATCAACAACTAATCTATCCAGATTGTGTTAAACACATCACTGTGCTAAATGCTACATTATTAGTTGCACATAAGAACACTGACCACCTCCATAAATATCTATATTAATATAAAATTGTTGTAAATGAAAAGTTCTTTTAAATTCAGTAATCATGACCAAAAATACTGTAATCTAATAAAAGGAAGTTTACAAGTCTTGTTTACACTGAAAAGCTAACATATAAACAAAAAATAGCAGGATTTTAGTGGTCTATAGTATAAGAACTCAGCAGTTAAGAAATGCTCTCATGGCAACTTGACTCCCACATTCAGGTACTTATTAGTAGAGGGAATCATGGGAGTACACAGGAAATACATCAATGGGTAATACAGCTGAGATATTGTTACTCAGCATTCAGCAAGACATTGAAGAGGCTCTGTTCACTCTTAGGCTCTGGCAAAAAATGCAACAGTTAAAATTTGTCTATTAATCTAAGTCAGCAGAAAACTTCACAAAACGCTTATGAATTTGCAAGAATGAGAGGAACACAATAAATGCAAGCATAATTTAAGCATAAAACTAAATAAAACAAAAAAGCAAGCACAGAAAAATTCTGTGCCCCATACATAAATTACAGCATCAGTTTACAGCAGGGGAAAAAAAAAGGACATGAAAAAATTCAATGTGCATGAAAATGTCTTCACTTCTGGACCCACAAAGATGTAAAAACCATCACAAAATGTTGGCCCTTACCAACACTGAGTTGTGTATGTCTGTGAGACACGCACTGTTTCTCTAACTCCTTCCTGGATTTCACTCAATTACAATAATTCATGCAGTTTGAAGGAGCTTTTTTAATCACCTCTTGCTAACATTAAAAGAATTATGTAAAGAAAAATAAGATAGCAGAAGAAATATGTGGAATAGCACTGAAACAGAACAATTAACTGAGTTTCATGGCTTAAATTTAGAAACTCAAATTATCCAGTCATTGTGTGTCTCCTCAGCAGATTGATTATCAGCAATCTGTGATTTTACTGTACCTCTCTCATCTCCTCATCCAGCTTGCGTTGCTCCAGAGCCTCCTTCTCAGCTCGTTTTCGATGTTCTTTTTCCACCTTTTCATACTTTTTCCAATACAGAAGCATCTCCTTGGTGAGACGACGTGCTCGTGGCAGAGTTTCCTTGCAGTTTTTCTGAGCTTGGATTGCAGCTCTACGTACCTCCCTCATGCACTGGTGGGCAAGCTAGAGAGAAATAGGATTTGGGAACAGTGGTAAAATGGGCAGATTGTACACAATATCAGATTTAATTATAACCAAGTCTGATCCTTCAAAAGAGAAAAAACTGTCATACTTCATTCAGCAGCAATGCTTCTGAAATGGCATGAGAGATTGTGATCTGCCAAAAAAATTCTGAGATAGTGGAGAAGACAAAATCTGAAGATAGTTTTTAGCATGGCATAATACATAAAAGACTGGTCTGATGGGTAGGTCCTTGAAAGGGACTCAGAAGAACAGAATTCAAAGCTTGCCTACAGCTCTGACTCACCTATTTTTTGACACTTTTCTGGGACTGTTTTCTCACTTTTCAATAAGAATATAGCTAAGAATACAGTAACGGCAGTATTGGTGGAATACAATCCTGTTCACATTAATACACAGAAAAGTGAGGGAGCATTCTAGTTTTGCTACCATTTCATGAAGAAGCATAAGATAATGTAATTTTTTGTTCTAGTATAAATAATTTTATGTCATTGTCATAATGGTCAAAATTGCTGGTTTTTTGTTTGTGAGAGGTTTTTTTCTTCCACTAAAATTTGCACATCAACAATTCTAACATATAGATTTCAAATGATAAAACAAAACGAATGCAAAAAAGGTAGAACTTTAAAACCTGTAAGCCCTACAGTGAAGTTCCTTAAACATACACCAGCAAGTTCCATTTTCTGTATCCCTTATAAAGAAAATGCTCCCTTTTTCAATAATGTATACACAGAATAGGAAATTTCCTACATCACCTTGTCTCTAACAATTCTCAGTCATATACTTGACAACCTTTTCATCATTAGCCATATAAATGAATCAGACACTTGAGCACAACACCTGAAAAACGCTCAGAAAGCTATTACCAAGTGTTTGTAAGTGAAGCTGTCTTGGTAGAAACAATGCTGCTTCTCAGAGAAGACTGATGAGAAGACAGATTGCTTTTGCAACCACTTAAGCTGAAAGCTGCTCTACTTTTAATCTCAGGTCCTCTATATATTTATCTAAATAAAAGCACTTAATATTCCAAGAGCCCCACTGATTTCAACCAGAATGCTTAAAACCAGCAAGTTTTAGATAGTAGATAGATGGGCAGCTCAAAAGTTGAAGTGTACCAAAGCCACTTATGTACAGTAACAAAGATCAGTAAATTTAAAATGTACAAACTAAATCTTTCAAAAGCCAGACAGGTCTCATGAAAGGCACTCAAGTTGCTTGTTTCATCTGTTGCTTATGAAACAAGATAAAATGACACATCTAAAAGATGAAAAGCCTTTTGATAAATAATAATTACTTGTATACAGTGCCTTCTCCTATACTGCCCTGCTAGCATAGTCAGTATTCTAAGAAACAGAAGAAACATGAAGAGGTTACAGTTTGCTTATTACATCCAGTACTAGTAACAGTATGAAACTGAACACCACCGACCTTTTTGCTGTTGGTTAGGAAGAGGTTGCGGGCTGAAGCTTTCTGTTTGTATGCCTGTAAAAGAACACCATCTGTAAATCAGTTAAAGGGTAATGGCTTCACAGTATTTTAAAGATCACTATCTAGTCTTCAGCAGGTACATGTGCCAATTTCAGCCATGCACACTATTGTATGATTGAGAATAGGTACTGTAAGTATTCTTAATTTTGACTGAAACAGCTTTTCATCCTTAAATTACTGAAGGCATACATAATTGTATTCCAAATCCTGAAGGAAGCATGCAAAACACCTCCTTTTTCACAACTGTTTCTTTAACTACTACTATTGCAAAGAAGTGTTCTCCTATCCCATTTTTATGACTAAAGCAAACAATATTTTCCACTGTTTCCCAAAGATGTTAAGAATGAATGTAGATCCTATGTTCTTCACATGATCAAAATCAGTCTTTTGAAAAAATATGGTCTACCTCACTGCACGTATTCTTTGCTTGGCTTTTAATTTCATAAAGGATGATACAGCCATGACTTGTTTTAACTTCCTAGAATTCAAAGTCTGTTAACTGTGAACTCCTAAAAGCAGATTCTAAGGTCCACTCTGACCATCTCAGAAAATTATCAACAGTGAACCCAGCTTTCCATTTCAAATGTGCTTGAAGCTTGTCCTGTAAATGATACAAACACTTTTCCCTAGTCTGTTTCTGAGGTAAGGTTTGAAAAACACAGGTGCTATGACTGAAACACTTCCTGAACTTTATGGTAAACCTAGATACTGGTTTGCTCTACACTGCTATCCTGCAGATCAGTGTGAGTGCCTGCTAGAGCTTACTGCACCTTTCATCACCAAGGATTGAACGGCCACGGCAAAGCACTGCATGATCTGTTTAGATACCACTGGTGATATTTCAACTACACATTCCTTATGGATTACAGAATTCCAGTTAGGTCATTAATGACCACCAGAAAAATCAGGTCTTACTTTACTCTGTTTTTCTAAGTGTCAATTCTCCACTAAACTGATTTTCTATTTCGCTTTCTTGTATTATCACTGATCTACTGCCATTAGCCAAGCTCACCTTTGGCAACTCCTTTTTAACAATGCTAAGCCACACTTTCCGCCGACGTGCATTAAGTTGCTCAATAGACAAATGCTTTTTCTTGGACCCAGGCGGTGGTGTGTCATGGGAAAACTTGGCAAAAACTTTGGTCTGGTGATGGTGGCGTCGTGGTGACTCCTCTGAAGAGAGTTCTTCATCCCTTCTCCTCTTTTTCTTTACTTTTTTCAACTTGCCTGCATGGCAACAACAATCATAAAAATACATTTCTATTTTTGAGGCACATTTAGTCAGGCATCTTTCCTGAGTAAACTCTCCTAGTCAATTTATATGTGGAACCAACAAAAAAGCCAAACTTATCCATGTTTGCCAATTCTGCTACAATTCATTTATACTCTTAGATATTTCCCCATTATTTTATAACGGAAAGATTTTCCTGTTTAATAGAGGGGTAAAATCCATGTTTGCCAATTCTGGTACAATTCATTCATACTATCAGATATTTCCTCATTACTTTATAATGGAAAGATTTTCCTGCTTAATAGAGGGGTGAAATGCAATTACTTCCACCCAGGGAAACATTCCTTGAGAATTAAAATGTCTAGGATTTGGTGCAATGTTTCTTGCTTTGCAGAAAAATTTTCCTTAAAGATATGTAACGGTGAAACGTTTAAAGGTGACAACACTATCATTTGGTATAAGTCTCAAAGCAAACTTCTTAGCAAAGAGATGATCGCATTGAAAGAGATTGGCATGTTGCCATGTCATACCAGCTTTCAGAGGAAACTGATACTGGTATCAGATATTAAAAATATTCACTGTGAGTATGCAAAATTATGTATGCCACAAGATTAGTGGAGAAAAAAACCACCACAGTTAAAGGAACTTGCAAATAGAAAGGAATACAGCCTGAAATAACCCCTTTAAAATATAGCTCAAACTTAATTACTTGCACTAAGAGAGTCCACCTTACACTGACAGTTCATACCCTTCTCCGCTTCCTTACAGAGTTACAGCTACTGCCAGCCCAAACAAGAAAGGAATCTGTACTTCCTGGCAAATGTGCATCTCAGAAACTCCAGCTGTTACGTCAGAGATATAATTCTATTTTAACTCACATCAAACATCAATTCCAAGTTCCCTCTGTTTTCCAGAAAACACTCTCACTCCCTCTAACTTCCTGTTCCCTAGAATTACATACTCAGGAATAACTGCAGCAGGTACTGGGTAAGTTCTTACATTTTTCAAGGACCTATCGTGTTTTCAAAAAACTCTTGAGTAACTGGACCATGATACAAAACAGGGTTTATGGATTACAAACCACTGAATAAGGTCCACAGACAAAATCTTAAGCCATGAACTCTCCAGCCACACCCCTTTTTTCCACCCTAGCTTTCCGGAAGCTAGATTATAAATATTTTCTGAAGACATTTTTCTTTGTCAGAACTTGGTATTTCCCTGCAAAACCCACAGGTTTTGAACATTTATGTTTAATCAAAGGAAATAATGTAAGAAAGAAGTTAAACCACAGGAGCCTTTTAAAAACATGAGGTTAGCGACTTTACCTTTTATTTTTTTCTCTTCTTTAAACTTCTTTTTCTTGGGCCCTAGCAGGTGGCGCTGCTGCTCGTAGTAGGGGTCGTAGGTGGAGAGCAGGCCCGCGCTGTAGTACTGGTATTGCTGCAACTGAAGCGTGAGAGTGAGCAGCTAACAGAGACGGCCCCTAAACAAGCTCAGATCCTGAACGTAAATAAGAGATCAGGAAACAGGCACTCCTCCATATTTTGTATTTGTTATCAACTATCAGTGAGTGTCTAAAGGGAAACCACTGCTCCCAGAAGTGGCCTCCAAGTTCTGCACGGGGAACCAAGCCCACCTGGTTAAGAGGGAAGGGCAGGCAGTGAAAGGTGCACTTTCACAACATACTACTCTGTCTTTTTTAGCACTTTTACAGGTGCTGCCCAGAAAGACAACACATTACACAAAGAGGTCCAATTATGGACCTAATATTTGTTTTGCTTCCATTCTTAACTTACATACATGTTCTACGTTATCATGCCAAAGGATGTAAAAGGACTGGTTTACAGAAAAGGCATTTAAAAGATTTCCACAAGGACAAACAACTTGAAATTCTCAGACTGTCAAGTAAAAATATAGCTGTCTTAGCATTTTTTCCCCTAAATGATCAAAAAACCCAGTATAATCCCAGCATTATTCAAATGCAGTATTGAAGAACTCCACACAGGTTACATATAAACAGGCAAATTAAAGACAGTACTGCTCATAAATTAACTATTTAAAACCTAGGCATACTTTTAAATTAGTAGAAGGTTTTTGAAAAGTGAGACCGTGAGCATAAACAAACGTTTCTGAAATATGTTTTCCCCCCCATAACTGAGTACTGCTGATCTGACAATACATTGGCTACTTTCACTGGATATTATTTATTACTAGTCTGGAAATAAGTATTTGTGTAAAATCTAACAAAATTTTAACTTCAGACACATCCTCTGATAACAGAATAGGATAAGAATTTCTGCTGCAATTCACATTAGCAGTGAAAATTTCTGCAAAAGTCCTTATAATGTGAGGAAATATATTACTAGAATCAAAGCAGCCATAGAATTTGGTCTAATATTAAGAAAAACGCAGAAGTGCAGCAGACTATTTTCTTTTAAGGGAAAGAAAGAGAATATAAGAATATAAGAAAAAATCCAAAACAAACAAAAAAAAGGTAAAAAAGAAAGAAAAAGAGTAAAACCTCAAATCATGACAGAAAACAACAATGTAGAAAACTAGGCACTCCCTTTCAAGACTGTAAACATCACCTTCCTATTCATCACTTCAATGATTATATAAATACACTTGAATAGCAGCTACTACCTGTATTAGAATTTAACTCACAGTATCTCAGTTTTCATATATATTTCATATATATTATCCAAATCCTGTGTTCTAACACCCTATATTTGCTCAAGTGACTGGGACAGAGCACTGTGGAAGCTATATGTAATATGAGCCAGTAATAGCTACATACAGATTGGTAGCATCTTTCATTCTACATATGTAATTGATTAAATAACCCTTATCTAAAAGTAATGTTAGACAGTTACTGTCTACCAAACAACAGCGTATTTTCCAGTCCATGAAATGAGTTTTGATAAAAATGTAAGAGCAGTTAAAATAACGCAGTTAAAGGAAAGAATAAAAATCAAGGAAATGTAAGAATTCTGAATTTTTACCTCTTTGTCTTTGCTATATTTACTTTGATGCAATTTCTTATATTTGTGTAATCGCAGCATATTGTGAAGTTCCTCCCTTGAAAGGGAAAATTCTTCTTCCTCCTCTCCATCCTCATCACTTGGTGAATCTGTGTCACTGGAATCGTCACTCAAGAGGATACTCTAACAAGAATAAATGAGAATTAATCTAACAATCCCAAGTCCCTGTACTGAATTGTTTACTTATGCAAAGCACTCTTGACCCTTTACCTAAGAAAGGGGTGTGGCTCTGGTCCAACAATACTTAGCACTTACAAAGCGTCTTCCATCTAAAATGACTCATATAACAGTTTTCAGAGGAGCTGACCTGTGTAGCAGTGAATTCAATATACATTTTCTGATCTGGAGGAAAGTAGTTTCCTGTTAGTTTGTGATAGTTAAATCACTTTAGTCCACTTTGTTTGTTTGTGGTCTCAGAAATGCAGCAGTGAGAGAAGCCAGTAGATAACAGTAGAGCATTCTGTGATGTGTGGTTTGCAAGTGTTTCCCTACCCCATGTGTAGTTTGTCCTGCTATTCTACCACTTCTAACTGCATCAGTTTCTACAAGTTTGGCTCTTGTTGGACCTCTTGGCAACATGTTTTTGCTAACTTGAGATGGCTACGATACAGTGAAAATGCAAAGATGGCATAAAGCCATCATTCCACTCTCTTCTGACATCCTCACTGAGATTTTGTACTGAGTTCAACTTAAAAACTAGTTTTCAGGCAAGTCCCAAATCTCCATTTAATACATTTCATAATAGATTCATTTAATTTGGACAGTGCACTAAAATTAATTCAGGTTCTGAATGTATACTCACTGCCAAGTCTGCCACTCAACCACATTCCCAGGTGCCACATCCATATGCCTTTGGGACACCTCCAGGTGTAGTGACTCCAACACTTCCCTGGGCAGCCTGTTCCAATTCCTGACCATCCTTCCCAGTGAAGAAAATTTTACTAATATACAATCTAAATCTCCCCTGGCACAACTTGAGGCCACTTCTCTTGTCTTGTTCCTTGTTACTTGGGAGAAAAGACTGATCCTCACTTCAATACAACCTCCCTTCAGGGAGTTGTAGAGAGCAATGAAGTCCCCCCTTAGCCTCCTTTTCTCCAGGCTAAACACCTTCAGCTCCCTCAGCTGCTCCTCCTAAGACTTGTGCTGCAGAGCCTTCATCAGCTCCACTGCCCTTCCCTGGATGTGCTCCAATACCTCAATGTCCTTTCTTGTAATGAGGGGCCCAAAACTGGACACAGCACCTGAGGTGTGGCCTCACCAGTGCTGAGTACAGGGGGGCAATCACTGCCCTGGTCCTGCTGGCCACATTGTTCCTGATGCAGGCCAGGATGTCATTGGCCTTCTTGGCCACCTGGGGACACACGCTAGATCATGTTCACCTGCTGCCAACCAGCACCCTCAGGTCCTATTCTGCTGAGCAGCTGTCCAGGCACTCTTCCCCCAGCCTGTAGCCCTGCACAGGGTAGTTGTAACCCAGGGGCAGGACATTCACTTTGTTAAACCTTGTGCAATTGGCCTTGGCCTATGATCCAGCCTGTCCAGATTGCTCTGCAGAGCCTTCCTGCCCTCCAGCAGATCAACACTCCCACCCAAGTTGTCTGCAAGTGACTGAGGGTGCACTTGATCTTCTTGTCCAGACTGATAAAGATAACAACCAGGACCAGGCCTGATACTGAGCCCTGGGGATCACCACAGGTGACCGGCCACCAGCTGGATGTAACTCCAGGCACCACCACTCTCTGGGCCCGGCCATCCAGACAGTTTTTCATGCAGTAAACCGTGCATCCATCCAAACATGAGCAGCGACCTCTTCAAGGAAAATGCTGTGGGAGATGGTGTCAAAGGCTTTACTGAAGTCCAGATAGACATCGACAGGCTTTCCCTCATCCATTAGGCAGGTAACCTTGTCACAGAAGATGTTCAGGTTGGTCAAGCAGGACCTAACTTTCATAAACCCATGCTGGCTGAGCCTGATGCCCTCGTTACCTTGCATGTGGTGTGTGATGACACTCGTGATGATCTGCTCCATAACCTTTCATAGCACCAAGAACAGGCTGACAGGTCTGTCGTTCCCTAGGTCCTCCTGCCAGCTTTTCTTGTAAATGGGTGTCAAGTTTGAAAACTTTCAGTCAACTGGGACCTCCCTGGTTAGCCAGGACTACTGGTAAATGACTGAGAATGGCTAGATGGGTAACTCTACTCACAGACTCCACAATAGCTGCATTTCTTTCCAATGTTCTTACCTTCAGCCACTTTCTGCTTTTCTTCAGTTTGGAAAAATTATACAAGCTCCCTTTTTCAGACTTTGGTTCTGTTTAGAGAAAAAATAAAAAAGAAAGTTCTTAAGAAATAATGCTTTTCCAGCCTAACCCAAAGAAAGCAGAGTTTCAACCTAGTACATGTCTACCTGGCTGGAGTACTCCATTCAGGGAATGTGTGTTCAGCATCCCAGAATTCCCTGCTCCAGAAGACTCTCCAAGCAAGGAGTTTGGAGGCTCTTCCTTAACTTGCATCAGGGGATCCCCAGACTGAGGCAGCAAAGGATTGTCATCCAATCCATCTTCACTTTCATCACTGCAAGAAGATCCATAGTACAGTGACAATGCCAGAAAAATATCCAAAAGAGAAGACACCCATCCAACTGTCTTACATGTGGGCATTTGTCTAAAGGTTTGAGAATTGAGACAGCTTCAGATGTAATTTTACACATTAGAAATATTGCTGTTAATAATTTCCCATTAACCCCTTAGCAGTAGTTAATCATCAGACCAGCCTGGCTATACTATCAACCTGCACCTCCAGACTTTAACTACAAATCTGATTTGAGCAGCAAGAACTACACAAGTCAAAGTAAAGCACAACATTGTCATTCTCATTGGGACATGTGAGAAATGTAGCTATACCTTTTCTAATCCTTGCTATGGGTCTTATTACATGCTGGTAAATATACCTGTTATCTGTTGCCCATTCAGTTACCAGTTCTGTAACTCTACAATTCCAAAACACTGATGAAATTAAATACATCATTGTTTTGGGACAGAAACATACTTTGATGACACCTCATTGCTACAACTTACACATAAATTCTGCAACTGACAATAGTCTTTCCATTTTCTTTGTAACTAAAGGCTGCAAGTGTCCCTGAAAATCTACTTAGGGCTTCCTCAACCTACTTTTTGCAGACAAAGAAAGTTTTGGCCACTCAGCTACAAAAAAGATCTTTAAAACATGGTGCTAACTTGTACATGAGCTGGTAATACACTGTATTATCACTGTGAACTGAGAGAAGCACAGTTCAAAATCTTTCATACAATCATAGAATATCCCAAGTTGGAAAAGACCCAAAAAAATCAGTAAGTCCAACTCCTGCACAAGAGAGTCCCCAAGAATCACATCATGTGCCTGAGAGTGTTGTCCAAATGTTTCTTGAATTCTGTCAGGCTGGTACTGTGACCACTTCCCTGGAGGGCCTGTTTCAGTGTCTGACCACTCTCTGGATACACAACCTTTTCCTAATATTCCACCTAAATCTCTCCTGATAAAACTTCACGCTATTCCCTCAGGTCCTGTCAGTGGTCTCCAGAGTGAAGAAATCAGAAAGGCTTTGTTTCAGAACGCAAAGCTAATGCTAGATTTATTATTAAATTTAATACTGTATTTTAGATTTCCTCTTCTCTAGGCTGAACAATCCAAGTGACCTCTCCCCCTTTAAAGCACAAGAGTTTCTAATTAACAAGTCACTAATAAATTCTTAATACGGCATTGGCTGGGAACAATATAATAAAAATGCTTGTGTTTCCTTGGCATTCCCAAGGGAAAGTGGAAAAGCTTTTGGTACCTGGATATACTCCTGTTAAAGATGGCAGATGTCTGTCGTAAGAACTGATCCAATTGCAGAGCTTTTTCCAGGTATTGCAGATAGAGGGGTTTTGCCAGCTCTGAGCAGCTGCCGTCCTCCCTGGCACCCAGCTCTGAGGCCATAGAACAAACTTCTCCTCATGCACAGGTGCCTCTGAACACACAGCTGTAAGAAGAAACAATGGCCATCAGCACCACAACTTCTCTGAAAGGAGCAAACCCACGGAGCAGACAGATCTACCAAGGCAATTCTAGGCAAAAGCTTAGGCTGCAGTTAGCGGGTATAGTAAACAAACAGAAATTGCCATTCAACTTTCCACCACAGTACTACGACAGCCAAAAACTAGATTCTTAGTTTTCTGACTTTGTGGTTGCTGTTTGATAGGAACAAGCACTGTTTTAACCTAGCATGATAACCCAAGTGGTGGCATACAAATGCAAAGTATTATGAAAACAGTCCTTAAGCATGTAAAATAAGCTTTCATCATTATTAAAGATAACATGAATAACCCTGAAGAGAGAGCATATATATATATATATATATACACATAATAACTTGCTCCAAAAAGGAAGAACTACTAAAAATATTGTTCCTCTGTTGTTTTCACCATTCATTTCACAGCTGTAATATTTCTACTTTATCTTAAAGCCATGCTACTCTTTCAGCACTGAAAACACAGCTGTTATCTGCTAGCAAACAAGCCACAAATACTTGACCAAAAACCACTTCATTCTAAAATTAAACTGTTATTTTATTAAAGAAAAAGTAACACAATTTGCAACATACTTTTTAATATTTACAAATTTAGAACATATTCTAGCATTATGTTTTTCAACTAGTAAAAATTGTCCATCTGATTTTTTTTTTCATTTGTTCCCTAGACTTAAGTCTTAATAAAGCCAAATGAACCCCCTGCAATATCTGCATACCACATACTCTAAAAACAAAGCTATCAAAACATTTTATTGCTCTGTCAACTGCAGTTTTCCTTCAACTACAAAGGATGTCATAACAACTGTTACAGTAATACCTCTGTCAGCTCAAATTTTACTTTCCTTTGACTATAAAAGATGCCATCACTGTTATAATAATAGTGAGAAAGATACATGATTTTCAAAGGCAGAGTAGCTACTGTATAAATGAAAGTGCTGTCAAGATCTTAGAAATTTACTAATAAATAAATAAATTAAGCTTTTACTTCTGGTGAAGGACAGAAATCATAGAATGGTTTAGGCTCGAAAGGCCCTTAGAGAACATCTAGTTCCAACCCCTCTGCCACAGGCCAGGACACCTCGCACTAGAACAGGTTGCTCAAGTTAAATCAGTCAGACGTAGATTAATTGTTCTTCTGAAGGATTCTTCTGGTTTCTATCACTTCTTAAAAATACCACAAAACCTGAAGCAAACTCCACATTAATTTATTGCAAGACATTTTATATTTGTTCACTTATTAAATCAGTGACTAAATTGTTTTATGCTTATGTAAGTGAACATACAGATTGGGTATCCAATCTTCAAGTTGTTCTCTCTTCACATATACAAATCCAAAACCCAGCATCTAACCTTCTCTGAGTCTTATCCTCCAAAATTACAGAACAGATTTGGAACTTCTAAAAGTTATAATAAACTATGATAAGTGATTCTGACCTTAAGACTAACGGCTGTGGTTGAACAAAAGCAAATTTTGTTATTTCTTAATAAATACTGAGTCTTGAGTTAATATCCTTATCCACCAATATACCAATATATAACCAGTAACACACCAAAAGTTGTTAGACAAGGTAACAGCTCTGATTTTAAAACTATTTTTAGACTCAAACTTTCTACATATTACGTCTTCGCATACCTGACTGCAATTGAATGACTGACCTCTGTCACCAAATACTCATTTCCAGCAGAACTTGACAGAACAACACCTGAAAGCTTTCCCTACGATAAGGGTAGTAAGATGCACATTTTCTGAGCAACTTTCATCTGCATATGTCATAGTGCTTAACAGGCATTTGAAACAAAACCAACCAAACAAAAAAACTAGAAGCAAAAACTGTCTTCCAAGAGATAGAGTTATGAACCATAAAATCATTTTGGCTGGAAAAGACTTCTAAGATCATCAAGTCCAGCTGCTAACCCAACACTACCACGTCCACCACTAAACCACGTCCCCAAGTACTACATCCACGCACCTTTTAAATACCTCCAGGGACAATGACTCAATCTCTTGCCTGGGCAGCCTGCTCCAATGCTTGGTACCCTCTCTGTGAAGAAATTACATAAAAGGGTTAAAAAATGAGAGGAAACATGAAACTTATGCCTCTAAGGGAAGAGATCATTCATGAGGTGATAGAAAACTACACCTTGAAGGTGAAAGGGGTTTTCCTTCTGAGCACCAATAAAAATTACATATATTACAAAAGCTGAAATCTATCCCTAGTATCACAGCAGAAAAAGTACGGTAATTCCTTTTATCATTCTGTTTCAAAATGTGTCTATCAACAAGAGCGTGTAATGTATTAACATGGTTAACTCAGAACAACATGGCATCTTTCACCTGTCTGCACTTTGCAGAAAACTACCTTCCCAAAACTCAACATTTAGTGGCATTACCGGTCCTCTGGGCACTGTGGGGAAAAAAAAGTGTCCCAAAGGGCACAACGCACACAGGACTTGATTTGGATTCACCGCCTCTGAGGAACCTAACAAACCAAACGTACTCTATTGCCCCACAATGAGCTTTGCCCTCACAAAACTACACAAGCTTAAGAGCAAAATAAAGGCGAAGAATTAAGGTAGATTTGAGCCAAGTTTTTAATTGTAGGACAGCAAACAGGCCAGAGGCAAAACAAACACAATCATTTTCCTGATCCAAAATTAGCAACTGGATGCTATTCTTGCTGCCCAGACACACTTGCCTAAGCGCTGGTCTACGTGAATCCACCACACTGGATCAGTGCCCCTGCTCCAACGGTGCTCATCCTGTTCATATAGTTTAGGAGATAACCCAGCAGAAGGCTATTTCTTTACTTGTAAGATATAAATGACCCTATGAAAAGAAGATGCTCACAGATGTGTTTAGTAAGTAGAAAATGAAGATACTTTCTCAGGAGTGGCTCACTGCTACTGCACAGGGTTCCCATGCAAGTATCAGATGAATTGGCAATATCTGTCTGCACTGACTGCAGTAATTGTGAAGAGGAGACTTCATTCCACACTTCAACACATTAAAACCCCTTGCTGTGTACAGTATGCTAAGCATGTACACTTATGTGCTAAGTACCTGTCTCGTCCTTACTT
Organism: Pomatostomus ruficeps; assembly: GCA_013400735.1. NCBI lineage: Eukaryota > Metazoa > Chordata > Aves > Passeriformes > Timaliidae > Pomatostomus > Pomatostomus ruficeps. The sequence continues at coordinate 16,910 of VYZT01047527.1, forward strand.
TTTTTCAATTATCTATGCTTTTAAATATTACTTTCCAGATCAGGAAACCTTATATTTCCACATTTAATAAAGTCCTCCTTGACCTGACATAGTATAACTACTCTGCATTTCACCCATATAAAAAGGCATGCTTTTGCTTGTGTTCCTACTTTAATTGCTCTATAAGGCTCCTGTACATACAACATTAATTACTCTTGTCCTCAAAACAGTTACTAGTCTGTATCCTGCCTACCAAATAAACAAATAAGCACAGAAGATCTTAACAATATCCTTAAAACATATTTACAATGCCCAAAAGAAATGTAGTGTTACACAAGCATACTGAATAGTGAATAACTCAGACATTTAATTCAGCCTCTGATTTTTTTATATGCTAACAGACATAGAGTGCTTCTCTGCTGATCAAAGTAATAATACAGAAGGCTAAGTGAAAGATAATTCTTTATTCTCTGTTCTTTCATTTCCACTCTAGGTTTTAAGAAATAAAGATTTCCAATGGCAAATACTGCTTGAACACTGAATTGAGAGAAGACAGGAACAAACAAATGAGAGGCACACAGCCTCATTCGCTACTCTTAACAGTTTGCAACATCACCAACATTGTGCTTCAGTGGATTTACACGGTGATGACATTCACTCCACTTTTCTTTGACATTTTGGAAATAAATCTATCCTTTTGCCTACTTGGTTTAAGGAAAAAACACAGATTTTCAAAAATATTTCATTACTGATGGTAACATTTAGGTAAATACTCATATGTTACAGGTGGTAAAATGAGCAGAAGCCACAGAGAAATCCCTGTGCCATCTTACTGATATATACTAATATATATGTTAAATTTCAGTATCAAATTCAATAGCTATTTGCTTTCTCCCTTCCTCTCCCCTGAGTTCTAACAGTTTAGAAAACCCACATTTGGAAATAAATAGCTTCTGCATTGCCTGGCTGGCACTTTGAATCTTCTGGCATACTTAATAAGAAGTTCACACTGAAGCCATTTAATTGTATCATATGGACCACTGAATTTCTAAAAGTACAGGTAAAATATCCGCAGGAATGTAATAACTTTATGCAAATAACTTTCATAGTAATTGTATTTTTTTTAATATCCAAGTTCAGTTCTGAAGGAGCCTTCCTTACCCTGTTTTAAGTCACATTCCTTAGTTCAATGTTAACTTAGGTGTGGGGTTTCTTCCCTCACTCTTGTTTTTTTCAAATCTGCCCATTACAGCATCCAGTCAGTAAGTAAATACCCAGCACTGGAGAAGAATCCTCCAAGGACGTCTTCTGAGAGCAGTCAGGTTTTATAACAAGGTTTCTAAATTTTATGCCCACTGACCTGGACCAACCAAACAGCAAAACCATGGTCTCCTGAAGTAGCTTAGCTTTAAAAGTAGATTCTCCCAATTTAAACAAATATCCACTGTGTATTTCTGAATGGAATGTATTTCTTACTGGTATCAAACAGGAACCCTGTAAGTGGCAAATGTAAAATTTGGCTCCTGTGCCTAGATGCAAGCTGGGTTGGATTTGCTTTGCAGAGCTGTTTGAAGCAGTATTTTTTCATACAGAAGTTTCTTGTGTTTTTTCCCTTCTGCTGCTGCCACCTCTACACCTCAGGTAAGGCCCAAAGGATTACTTTTTCTGCTCTTTATGACTAACACCAACTATCATAGTAAATAATGATAAAAACTCTACTCCTAGCTGAGGGCACACACACAAACGCAACCCGCCATGGAAGTAAAAGGTACTGGATTGCAGCTAATCCACGGCACCTCTTCTTAGCCTATGACAAATGCAAGACAGCTCAGGGAGGTAGAACTAATTCAGCCTCGCCAGCCACACACTAAGTGCATGGATATTTAGTGTGACCAGCCGGCAGGTGAGCACCAATACTTGTTCCAGTATTTCAGCCCACAGAAGTAGTTTCTTTTCTCTACTCTGTCCCATCACTGTAAGCACACTGACAAAACATCTATGTGGACAAAAACCTGAAATCACTGAAACTATGTATTCCTCATTTATTTACAGCATTGAAGGTGTTATCCATAGTGCAGGATTAAAATTGGGGCAAGAATACAATCTTCTATGCCACCTTAGTTGCCTTGCAATTTTAACAGTTTTCTGGGTTTTCCTCACACATGGGTTTTCTGTGCTTTGCAATTTGACACCAGCTTATTAAGGCAGATTTTCTAAACTGATGCAAACACCTAAAATACTTTTTCCTTCTATGTATCAATTCTAAATTTCTTCAGAAATTTAGAATTGATACATACAGCTCTCATTGGAGCAGCAGATTTGTTAATGTTGTGAATTTTCCAGTAGTAATATCTCCAGAATAAATCCTGACACAAATATACATATCCAAACAGAAGATTCACTCAGACAAGATCTGTGTGGAAAACGTACACTAGCACAGTAAGAGCAGCTAGGCGTATTTTTGTCAGACTCCTTTATATGCGTATAATCTCCAACAGAGAAAATTGTGGGGGTATAAAAAATGTGAAGAACTGTTTTGCTTGAAGAAGAATTACATGCTCTCCTTTCCCCACTCACATTTTAGCTTGCTTTGGTAGACATATAGTATATACAGTAATAACAATTTTCCAGAGCTATACGCCATGTTTTAAAGCAAAACATAATTCCCATATGGGGTTGGTGGTTTTTTTTATGTCAGTGTCTTAAATATAACTTGGATATGTAAGACACTATGGCTTTTAAAAAAGCAAATAGGATATTTCATATGAACTTAAAGATCTCCAGTAAACTCAAGCTGAACAAACAAAATTCATGTATATACAACTGAAATTCGAATTCACGCCATTTGAGTTTGAAATTTTAAAAAGCCATTTTAATTGCTTTTCTGAGCAATGAAATCTAGGTAAACTAGATACTTTACTTTGCTGTTTTGCTTTTGTGGTAAGGTTTCATATTGTTTTCCAAGGAATGAGACAGCATTTCACTGATCTGTGGTCCACCTTTTAATCACTTTTAAATACAGAGAAGAGACAGTGGGGCACTGGCTCTGGATTTTCCAGTTCCCAAAAAATCCCAGTTACAGACAAGGCCTAATTTATTATTTAAAAGAAACTATACAGCAGTGTATCAGACGCATATACATAGTAAACAGCAGAACACTTTTAAACATACTGAACACAAAAGCTGGCATGTCAGAGCTCTGCTTCCAAGTTTAAACTAGCAGAAAAACAAATCTAACTATTTAATTGTTCAATCAGAGTAATTCTTGTCCCAAAAGAGCAGTTAATAGTATTTATGGAGGCCTCTGACAATGCATTTATACTCTCTGCTCTACACAGCAGCAGCAACAGTTACCCTCACACTGTGTCACTCTGTGCACACAAAATAACAACTGCATGGGTATTTTCAGTTTTCTTTGGTTTTTACTCCCTCCACCCCAGACCACGAGAAGGGAACTATGTCCAAAAAAAGCTCTAAGAGGACTTGGCATCTAAACCAATCTCTAGCATGTAGTCTAGCCTGTCAAAGAGAATGTTTATTACAGAACTTACAGCTTATTACGTTATACCCCAATGGAACAAAAGTTGCTCATTTGAACCGTCAAGAAATAGTATTTTCAGCAAGTTCAACAATATGCATGTGAGAAATAAACACGAAAATAATTACAGGCAATATCCCTTAGCACGGGGAAAAGGTTCAAGCTACAGTTCTATTTCTCGTACTTTTCCCTCACCATCTTATCAAACTCTCAGTGTCACAACACTCTTGTACATACACACTAAAGGAGCGACAACACAATGATTCGTGTAAGTTAAAAAATGTGTTGGTCACACACATACAGGCCTATCAGATGTGCTGTACAAATCCATCCAGTAAATTTGTTTGCAGGAGAGGAAACTAAAATTCGTATTTTACACGTTTCACTATAAAAAACTAACTTGACTTGAACCATTTTCTTCATGCAAAGGTGAAAATAAACTGAGGGGAATTTATTATTATCTGCAACAGCGCAAAGGGGGAAATCTTCCACAGAAGACCGGCAACAGCGTAAGAAGGTACAATGCTAAACCATGAACAGAAATTGCATTAAGAGTCACAGACAGAAAGTGCACTCGGCTACCTGTCTGCAGTCAAACAGGAGCAGACTTTACAGCGCAGCTTTAAGAAGTGCGCATTCACCAGCGCGAACACGGCACTGAACTACGCTTCATGTACACCCGGGAGACACTTTCCATCAACAACGCCACGAGTCTGGCAGGCGGCCCCTTCCTGCAGGTGCCGGTGGCTATGCCGGGGGCGCTGGGACAGCCCCGGCCCCCGCCCCGCTGGGCTCCGCGGGCAGCGCCGCGCCACGCGGCCTCACGCACAGGGGAGGGGAGGGGCGGCCCGGCCCGGCCCTGCACGGCTCC
>VYZT01047529.1:845-11981 GCA_013400735.1 Pomatostomus ruficeps
CCCTGGCACTGTGACCCTCCCTGGCACTGTGACCATCCCCTGGCACTGTGACCCTCCTGTGTCACTGTGACCCTCCCGTGTCGCTGTGATCCTCTTCTGGCACAGGGGTGTCCCTGTCACTGTGACCCTCCCTGGCACTGTGACCCTCCCTGGCACTGTGACCATCCCCTGGCACTGTGACCCTCCTGTGTCACTGTGACCCTCCCCGGGCACAGGGGCGTTCCCTGGCACTGTGACCCTCTCCTGTCACTGGGACCCTCCTGTGTCACTGTGACCATCCCTGGGCACAGGGGTGTCCCTGTCACCGTGACCCTCCCTGGGCACAGGGGTGTCCCCTTGTTGCTGTGACCCTCCCCTGTCACTGTGACCTTCCCTGGGCACTGTGATCATCTCCTGGCACAGGGGTGTCCCCTGCTACTGTGACCCTCACATGTCGCTGTGACCCTCCCCTGGCACAGGGGTGTTCCCTGTCACCATGACCCTCTCCTGTCACCGTGACTCCCCTGTCACCGTGACCCTCTGGCACCGTGACCCTTCCCTGTCACCATGACCCTCCTGTGTCACTGTGACCCTCCCGTGTCACCAGAGAAGCCCAAAGCCGCGCCAGCTCCGTTCTCAGGGCTCATCCCGCCCCTCATCCCACCCTGGAGCCGGGCCGGGACCCCGCGGGGGTGGCACCACTTTGGGGCTGTCCCGCCCCACGGGGGACACGTGAGACCCCGATCCCAGTCCCGTTTGGGGACACGGCCCGAGGGATGGATGCCCTGGGGTGGCGCTGGAATTCCAGAGCGGGAATGCGGGGAGCCGGAGCCGCTGGAATGCGGGATTCCCGGGGCCGGGACGCTCTGCGCTTGTCGCCGCGGTCACTAGATGTCCCCACGCGAACGCGAATGGCGGCTGGCACCCCCCGAGCCAGCCCCCGGGCCCTGCCGCTGTCACCGGCGGTAATTAACGGGAGCACCACTCCCGTTAATTACTGTCAATCATTTGCGCCGCAGCCGCGGGCTCGGGTTTGTTCAACCTCTGCGGCAAAGAAAGCGGAATGAATAAAAAATCAAAATCAAAATCAATAAATAAATAGATAAATAAATAAGTAAATAAATAAACGGATAAATAAATAAATAAATAATAGTTAAAAATTAAGCGGGAGGCGCCAGCGGAAAAAAAAATTGATAAATAAACAGATAAATAAATAAATAAATAAATTAATATTAAGCAGGAGGCACCAGGAGGCCACAGGGAGGCCGGAATCGCTCCTCAGGTCCAGTTTAGTGCTCCCAATTCACCTCCTGGGCATCATCATCCCTCCGGGAATCTTTCCCTGTGCTGCCTTCCCAGCCCTGCCCTTGGATCTGGGGAATGGTGCCGGTTCCTCCCGGGGCTGGAAGGGGCACTGGAATGGGAGGAGCGGAAATTCCCATTCCTTTTCCTCCAGGAAAGCCTGGATTGGCCTGGATGTGGCTCTCGGTGCCATGGGCTGGTCACAGGGTGGTGTCGGGTCTCAGGAGGGACTCGGTGATCCCAAAGGTCTCTCCCAGCCCGGCTGATTCCAGGATCCTGTGCTCCCCGCGGCTCCGGGTCCCTGCCCGGGCCTGGGGCATTAATTAACCCCGAGGGGATCCGGGCCGGTTAATTGCTCCCCAGGCAGCTCCCGGGGAGGGGTGGGAATTCCCCAGGGTCAGGGAATGAGGATGGGCAGAGGGAGAGGCCGGGAGGGAGGGAGAGGAACGGAATGGCCTCAGCCGGGCACAGGGCAGGGCTGGAGGGGGGAATTCCTGGTCTCGGGGTCCAGCTTTGCCTGGATGTGACATTCCCAGTGCCCAGGGGTCCAGCTTTGACTGGACAGAGATTCCCAATGGTCAGGGGTTCAGTTTTGGCTGGATGTGACATTCCCAGGGCTCAGGGGTCCAGTTTTGGCTGGATGGGAGAATTCCAGGGCTTGGGGGCTCATTTTGTCTGGATGGACATTCCCAGTTCTCAGTGGCTCAGCTCTGGCTGGATGTGACATTCCCAGTGCCCAGGGGTCCGGTTTAGGTTGGATGTGAGGATTCCAGTGCTCAGGGGTTCATTTTGCCTGGATGGGAGAATTCCAGGGCTCAAGGGTCCAGCTTTGGCTGGATGTGACATTCCCAGGGCTCAGGGGTCCAGTTTTGGCTGGATGGGAGAATTCCAGGGCTGTCCAAGGGATCGTGGCATCCAGGAGAACACGATATCCAAGGAAATGCGGTGTCCAAGGGATCATGGTATCCAAGGAAACCCAATATCCAAGGAAACAATATCCAAGGAAATGCAGTGTCCAAGGGATCGTGGCACCCAGGAGAACATGACAGCCAAGGGAATATGGTGTCCAAGAGATCATGGTATCCAAGGAAACCCAAAATCCTAGGGATTGTGATGTCTGAGGGATTGTGGCATCCAGGAGAACCCAATATCCAAGGAAATGGGGTGTCCAAGGGATGGTGGCACCACTGGGAACACAATATCCAAGGAATTGTGATGTCCGAGGGATCATGGTGTCCAAGGAAATCCAATATCCAAGGAAATGGGGTGTCCAAGGGATGGTGGCACCACTGGGAACACAATATCCAAGGAATTGTGATGTCCGAGGGATCATGGTGTCCAAGGAAATCCAATATCCAAGGAAATGGGGTGTCCGAGGGATGGAGGCACCCAAGGGATGCCCCACACAGCCCCTGGAGCCGGGATAACCACATCCCTTCACTCCGGGACCCCTTGGAACTCCTCATGGAGCATCCCAAGGCTCTCCTGGATCCCTGGAGCTCCCAGGGTCAGAGCCAGTCCTGAGTGCTGCCAACGTGAGGGCCGGACACGGGAACGGGCTCGGGATGTGCCGGGGGTCCAGGATGGACAGCTGCGGGAATTTCCTCAGGGAAAGGGGAGTTAATCCTGGGAAGGGGAGCTAATGATGGGAACGGGAGTTGTTAATCCTGGGAAGGGGATTTGTTAATTCCAGGAAGGGAAGTGAATTCCAGGAAGGGGAGTTAGTGATGGTAAGGGGAGGTCATTAATCCTGGGAAGGGGAGCTAATGATGGGAACGGGAGTTGTTAATCCTGGGAAGGGGAGTTAATTAATCCCAGGAATGGGAGCTAATAACAGGAAGGGGAATTAATCCCGGGAAGGGGAGTTAATGATGGGAAGGGGAGCTAATGCCAGGAAGGGGAGATGTTAATCCCGGGAAGGGGAGTTAATCCCAGGAAGGGGAGTGAATCCCGGGAAGGGGAGCTAATCCCAGGAAGGGGAGCTAACGATGGGAANAATTTGTTAATTCCGGGAAGGGAAGTGAATCCTGGGAAGGGGAGTTGTTAATCCCAGGAAGGGGATTTAATGATGGGAAGGGGAGTTAATTAATCCTGGGAGGGGGAGTGAATCCCGGGAAGGGGAGTGAATCCTGGGAAAGGGAATTAATCCCAGGAAGGGGGAGTTAATCTCGGGAAGGGGAGTCAATGATGGGAAGGGGAGTTAATCAATCCTGGGAAGGGGAGTGAACCCCGGGAAGGGGAGCTAATCCCAGGAAGGGGAGCTAACGATGGGAAGGGAAGTTAACCCCGGGAAGGGGCTGCCCAGGGCACTGCTGGGGTCACACCCCTGGAAATTCCCCAAAAATGAGCGGATCTGCCCCTTGGAGCCTCGGCTCAGTGGGATTCGGGCAGAGTCTGGACTTGATGCTCCTGGAGGTCTCTCCAACCGTAGCCATTCCCCAATTCCATGATTTCCCCAACGCTCCGGGCATCCAGAGGCTTGGGATTGTTCCAGGGAAGAACAAACCCAACCATTCCCGACAGAAGCAGCTGCTCGAGGTCGCCTCTCGTTTTGTTTTATTTTGGTTTTGTGTTTTTTCCTAAAGCTTCTCCGCAAGTCCCAGGGTGGGAGGGAGCATTCAAATCCTCATTTTCATTCCGCTCCAGACAGAAACCTTTTCCTGCAGTTGTTCCATCAAAAAAGAATCCGATTTTTTTTTTCTTTTCTTCCCCCTCACTCGCCCTCCCCTGAATCAAATAAAGAAAAAAAGGTCATTTAAATGAAAGCCGGTGCTCCGAAGGTTTAATACATTAAATTAGATGCGGGGAAATCAAACCACGCCAGAGCTGTTTCCTCAATGAAGGATTGGGATAAAAGAGCTCCCGATTAAAAAATGTTTTGCCACTGTTTTGCTCTGAAAATATTTGAACTCCGCTACAAAAGAGAGACACAAAAACAAAACAAAACCCAAACAAAAACACTTTCCAGAAAGAACCGTCAGAAAATAACTCGGAATTCAAATGAATGTAACGTGTTTTTGGTTGGGATTTGGGGACTGGGGAAACGTTGTTTGGGAAAGAAGAAAGATGGGTTTGCAGACAATGGGGAGAAGGGCACAGACAGAAACATTAAATAAAAAAGGTTTTTGCTTAAAGGAAAAATCAGAATTCACAGATTCGGGTGAAAGGAAACAACCGGCACCGTTCGAGGTGTTGGAACAGCAAAGGGATTTCCTTTTGGGGTTTTTGTTGCTGGTTTTCCAAATTTCCCTGTTCCTCACCCTCAAAAAAGGCGCCGCAGGATAACAAATGTTCCCCTGGCCTGGAGCTCTCCCAGCCAGGGGTTTCCCCGCCTTGGTTTCCTTGGGAAGCTCCGGGATGGGCCCTGGGGCTCTGCCTCCCACAGCTCCGGAGCATCCACGGCCCCCGTGGACGCTCCCGCAGAGATCGGCACCGGGAACGGGAATTTCTGCTCAGGGAAGGGCTCCTGGGGCAGGACCTGGGAATTGTTGATGGAATTGCTGCTGGAATTCCTGATGGAATTGCTGATTTCCCTCTGTTCTCTACATTCCAGCCCCATTCCAGGAAGCTCCATCCCTGCTGGCACCGGCTCCTCCTCCAGCCCTGCTCCGCTGCAGGTCCCAAGATTTTGGAGATGCCACCCCACGGCACCATCCCGTTCACGGGATCACAGAATCCCAGGATCGCTGAGGCTAGGAAAGATCTCCAGGATCATCAACTCTGAGCTGTGCCCATCCCCACCTTCAAATCCGAGGTGATCTCCACCTTGTCCCCAGCCCAGAGCTCTGAGTGCCACCTCCAGGAATTCCTGGGACACCTCCAGGGATGGGGACTCCAACCCTCCCTGGGCAGTTCCAAGGCCTGAGCCCCCTTTCCATGGGGAGATTCCTGCTGATTCCACCCTGAGCCTCCCCTGGCCCAGCCTGAGGCCGTTCCCTGTGCTCCTGTCCCTGTGCCCTGGGAGCAGAGCCCGACCCCCCCGGCTGCCCCCTCCTGTCAGGGAGTTGTGCAGAGCCAGAAGGGGTCCCCGGATCCCCCTTTTTCCAGGATAAAGGAGGATTGGAGGATGTTCCCTTTTAGCCAGGCTTTGGAACTGCTCAGGGAGGGTTGGAGTCCCCATCCCTGGAGGTGTCCCAGGAATTCCTGGAGGTGGCACTCAGCGCTCTGGGCTCGGGACAAGGTGGGGATGGGGCACAGCTTGGACTTGATGATCCCTGAGGTTTTTTCCATCCTCAGCAATCCTGGGATTCTCGAGGCCGCTGTCACCTCGGGGCAGTGATGAAAACCGGCTCACAGGAACTTCTGGAGGAATAAAACGCTCCATCCTTTTCTTGGGAGCGCCAAACCCTGCCCAGACCCATCCCGGCTCAAACCCCGGCTCCATCTGAGCTCCAGAACTTTCCTGGCAAAGCTCCCGCAGAACTGGAGCGACCCAGAATTCCCATTCATCCTCCCGGCATGGGAGCCGGTCCCACCCAGAGCGGCTGCTTCCCTTTCTTCCCTTTTTTCCCTTTCTTCCCTTTCTTCCCTTTCACGCCTTTGTTCCGAGTTTCTGGGAAGCCGCCCAAGATGAAATCCCAGCCCCTTTGGAGCGCGGGGCAGGAGGGAAGGAGCCTCATTGACGCTGATGAGGGAGGGGAAGCACATCTGCAGGGGCCACTTCCCAAAGGATCATTGTCGCCTGGGTGTCGCCGGCCCATTTCCTCCCGTCGGAATTCTGCTGCTGGAAGCACTCCCGGGGAGCGGCCCCGCTGCACATCTGCAGCAGCCCCCGAGCTGCAGCTCAATCCCGCCTTTCAAACGCCGGGCGGGAGGGAGGAGAGCGGGGGAGGGAAAAAATCGCGGCTTTTATGGAGGAAGTTCCCGCTCCCCTCGGCAGCCGCTGCCATCCCGCACCCCGGGAGGCGCCGGGCGCTGCTCCCCCGCTCTGGGATCTGCCGGAGGAGAGGTCCAAGGACTCAATTTGGCGGTGCCGGGGCTCTGCTGATCCATCAGCCGTTCCCGAGGATTCCCGTGGAGCTCTCGGCGTGGCGTCCCAGGGCAGGGCAGAGCTGGAAAAGCGGGAGCTGGAAAAAGGAAAGGGGAGAGCGAATCACCCAGGCAGGGGCGAGGTCAGCAGGCAGAGATCTCCTGATGTTCCCTGCCGGGAGTGCAGCTCCAGCTTCCCACCAGGGAAGAGGAGAAATGGCGATGTTGTTGCAAAATACACTAATTTAAAATTTTTTTTTAAAAACTTCAGTCATTGTTCACAGTCTCAGAATGAACTGGGTGGGGCCTGATGAGCTCAGCATCTCCCCAGGCCGGGAGCAGCACAGGAGATGCACAGAGAGAACAACCAGCAAGGGCCAGCAAGGGCCAGCGAGGAAGCAGCAGCAGCAGCCACAGCCCGGGCACCGTGGGGGTCACCTGTGCCGGGCAAGGACTGAGCAGAGAACCCAGCAATCAACACCTCATCAACATCAGCAGCAAAGCACATCTGGAACCACCAGGAACCCGAATCCTCAGAGCTCCGCAACTCGGAACCGATGGACACGGAACCAATGGATCTCTGGGGGTTTGACTGGATAAAGTTTGGGGGAAATCGGGTACAATCCCTGTGCCCTGGAATGATTTTCTCCGCACAGCCGGGCTGGGTGTGAATCCCAGAGGAACCCTGGGCTGCTGCTGACCCCGAGCAGGGCCAGAAATGAACATTTCTGCGCTGCTGGGAGGTGTTTCCCCAGCCGGGAGCTGTCCCGTCCCTCTGTTCCTGTGCAGGGCTGGGGATGAGGCCTCTCCCACCCTTGTGGCCACTGGATGCCGGGAAAGCCTCGGGAATCGGGGAGCTCCGAGGAGTTTTTTAGGGAAATTGGAATCATGATGTCAGTTTGATGGGCAGCGTTTCAGGCCGGAATGGTCCCATTGGCATTTCCCTCCTTCGGAATCAATAACTCCTGAAGGATTGCAATTTCATTTCTAAAGGGTAATTCAATCAAGAATTGGAAAACAGAGGGCATTCTGGAAATTAAGCTTTAATCCGATTTAGTTATTTTTAAAAATGATACTTAGAGGAGACAGGAGAGCAATTTCCAAACTATCCCTCACCTTGGGCTGGGAAGGGAAATTTCTCTGTATTCCTGGTAGGAATCTGTCCCTTTGCTTACCTTGAGTTGCTCTTGCCTGTGCCAGCTCCATCCTGAAATGTTCCCGGTAATTCCCTGGAAAGAATCTTCCCCAAATCCTGGGTTTTGCTGCGTTTTTCCTGGTGACGTCTCCAGCATCCCATGATCTCTGCGAGTCTCCCCACAGAATGGGACAGGGAAAAATTCCATGAAATGTCCGTCAGTGAAACCCCAGAGTCCCTGAGGTGGAAAAGCCCTCGGAGATCAGCGAGTGCCACCATCCCCAGCACCGCCAGGGCCACCTCTGCCAGGGTGGGGACACCCCATGCCCAGGGCAGATGTACAAGGCCTCAACCAACCTTTTAGGGTGGGAATTTGCCCCAATATCCAACCTGAGCCTCCTTTCCTGCAGGCTGAGCCCTTTCCCAGCTCCCTCAGGCTTCTCCAGCCCCTTCCCCAGCCCTGCTGCTGAAGGAGAAACGGAAATGACCCCCCCGAGCCCAAAAATTCACCAGTTCTGTGCTCCAAACACCTGAGTCCCACAGGGGATGAGGAGGAAAAACGGGAATGAACCCTCTGAGTCCAAAAATTAACCAGAGCTGGATGAGGCATCCCTGAGACCCACAGGGGAGAAGGAAAAATGAGCATGGACTCCCCGAGCCCAAAAATTTGCCAGTTCTGTGCTCAGAGCTGGGGGAGGCATCCCTGAGTTCCACAGAGGAGAAGGAAAAATGGGAATGAGCCCCCTGAGTCCAAAAATTTTCCAATTTTGTGCTCAGAGCTGGATGTGGCATCCCTGAGTCCCACAGGGGATGAGGAGGAAAAATGGGAATGACCCCCCTGAGCCCAAAAATTCTCCAGTTCTGTGCTCAGAGCTGGATGTGGCATCCCTGAGTCCCACAGGGGTGAAGGAAAATGGGGAATGAACCCCCTGAGTCCAAAAATTCCCCAGTTCTGTGCTCAGAGCTGGGTGAGGCATCCCTGGGTCCCACAGGGGAGAAGGAAAAATGGGAATGAACCCCCTGAGCCCAAAAATTCCCCAGTTCTGTGTTCAGAACACCTGGGTCCCACAGGGGAGAAGGAAAGACGGGAATGAACCCCCAAGCCCAAAAATTCACCAGAGCTGGATGAGGCATCCCTGAGACCCACAGGCGATGAGAAGGAAAAACAGGAATGAGCCTCCTGAGCCCAAAAATTCGCCAGTTCTGTGCTCAGAGCTGCGTTTGGCACCCCTGATCCCACAGGGGATGAGAACACCCGGATTCACCCCCAGGGAACCTCCCCGCGGGATTTCTGACCCTCGGAAGGAGCCTGGCAGCGATCAGTGACCCAACCTGATGGACAAACCAGGCAAGGGGGATATTTATTCCTTATTTCTTCCCGGGAAACTTCTCTCCCGTGGTATTTTCGGGACGGACAACAACCCCGCGGCCGCGAGCGGAGCTTTTCATTAGCGCGGTGATCAGATGGGCTCTGAAACCCCGATAAAGCCGCGCTCGGAACGAGGCCCCGCAGCGCTTCTGAGCGTCTGAGCAGAGCCGGCAGCTCGAGGCAGCCCAGGCCCGGCTCCCACGAATTTAATCAGCGCTGGGAACTTTGTCTGCAGCAGACAGAAGGAACAGCCCAGAGCCAGGTTGCCGGAGCATATTGTGCTGGAACATATTTTATTTATCACCGAGCGCTGTATCAGAAAGAATTTTCTTCAGATCCTCCCTCTGCTCCTTGTTTTTATTTTGTTCCTCTCGTCTGTTCGTCTCTCCTCGGTGTTTGATGCATTTTTCATCCTCTGCCTCCGCTCGGCTTTGCCTCTCTCCCTCCTTTCCGAAGTTTTCCTGCCTGGGTGGGGTCCCAGGAACTTGGGGTTCTCACGGAGGTTTTCTTAGGAAAGTTCCTCATCAGGGAATTCCTCTCAGAGCAAACCGGGGGGACCCTGAGAGTGCCTGGAGCTCCTGGGGATGGTCTAAGACTGAATTTCCTGTGCTCAGGTTTGGAAAAGTCCAACCTGGAGCTCCTGAGGGTGGTCTGGGATGAATTTCGTGTGAATTTCTTGGAGGAATCCAACCTGGAGCTCCTGGGGGTGGTCTGGGACTGCACTTCCCATCCTCAGGATTGGAAAAGTCCAACCCGAAGCTCCTGGGAATGATCTGGGACTGCCCTTCCCATGCTCAGGCCTGCAAAAGTCCAACCTGGAGCTTCTAGCGGTGATCTGGGACTGAATTTCCTGTGCTCAGGTTTGGAAAAGTCCAACCTGGAGCTCCTGTGGGTGGTCTGGGACTGCCCTTCCTGAGCTCCTTCCTGGCGTTCCCTGAGCTGAGCCGAGTTCTCAGAGTACTTTGTGGATGAGCAGAGGGGGAATTGACTGGGGTTGACTCAATTAACATTTTTTAATGAGCGTGATCAGCTTATGGNAAGTGCAACCTGGAGCTTCTGGCGGTGATCTGGGACTGAATTTCCTGTGCTCAGGTTTGGAAAAGTCCAACCTGGAGCTTCTAGGGATCATCTGGAACTGAATTTCTTGAGAACTTCTTGGAGGAGTCCAACCTGGAGCATCTGTGGATGATCCGGGACTGCACTTCCCGTCTTCAGGATTGGGAAAGTCCAACCTGGAGCTTCCAGGGATGGTCTAGGAATGAATTTCCCACGCTCAGGTTTGGGAAATCCAGCCTGGAGCTCCTGTGGGTGGTCTGGGACTGCCCTTCCCAAGCTCCTTCCTGGCGTTCCCTGAGCTGAGCCGAGTTCTCAGAGTACTTTGTGGATGAGCAGAGGGGGAATTGACTGGGGTTGACTCAATTAACATTTTTTAATGAGCGTGATCAGCTGATGGTTTCCCTCTGTTTCTGGGATTTTCCCTGCAGCTGCTGGACCAGGCACCCCTGGACGGTTCCTTGGAGCCGCTGGAGCAGGAGGGGCTCAGGGCCGCTCCTGACCCGGCCGCAGCATTCCCGGGAGCGGAGTGGGAAAGAGAGGAACCCCCACTGAGCTCGGCCATGGGGGTCACTCAGCGCCTGGGTCCGGCCCTGGGATGGATTCCANCCGTCTTCAGGATTGGGAAAGTCCAACCTGGAGCTTCCAGGGATGGTCTAGGAATGAATTTCCCACGCTCAGGTTTGGGAAATCCAGCCTGGAGCTCCTGTGGGTGGTCTGGGACTGCCCTTCCCAAGCTCCTTCCTGGCGTTCCCTGAGGTGAGCTGAGCTCTCAGAGCAGTTTGTGGATGAGCAGAGGGGGAATTGACTGGGGTTGACTCAATTAACATTTTTTAATGAGCGTGATCAGCTGATGGTTTCCCTCTGTTTCTGGGATTTTCCCTGCAGCTGCTGGACCAGGCACCCCTGGACGGTTCCTTGGAGCCGCTGGAGCAGGAGGGGCTCAGGGCCGCTCCTGACCCGGCCGCAGCATTCCCGGGAGCGGAGTGGGAAAGAGAGGAACCCCCACTGAGCTCGGCCATGGGGGTCACTCAGCGCCTGGGTCCGGCCCTGGGATGGATTCCAGCCCCAGAACAAAACCCGGAGCGCTCAGGGCTCAGCACCTGAACATCCCCACAGGGCTGAGGAGAAGGAAGGGAAGAGGGGAAGAGCTGGGATTGATCCTTCTTTGGACAGCGTTTATTCCAACCCGCCGGGCTTTTCCTGCCGAGGGATGTGAAGGGAACGATCCCCGAGGTGTCGGCTCCTGGGGCTGCTCTCGCCTTCCCCACGGGATTAAGAACCTCTGGTTCCTCTGGCCGAGGCCTTCCTGATTCCTGATCAGAGGCTC